>PVHP010010527.1:17214-47160 GCA_004024765.1 Zapus hudsonius
TATATATATATATATATATATATATATATATATATATATATATATATAATCAGAATTCTAAAAAAATACTTGGTTAGTATATAGCTATCATTTTGGATTAGGTAATGCCTTTCTACACAGAAAGTTTTTCATAAATATAAATTTTCAAATGTCAATATCTCCCCAAATCTCTTACCATTAATTTATCCTTCTCCCAGAAAAAGGCTGGAATTATCCACAACCATATGGAGAGTAAGAAGAAGTGAGAATCATTTCAGTATATACAAGTTAATGTTGGGGTCTGGGCCCTTATACTGAGAACTTGGATATTCTAACAAATAGACTTGAAATATGTCACATCAACTAAGGTTCAAATCCCAACTTCAGTAGATACACGAGTCCTTATTAGTAATTTATAGCTAATTATCCTGGGTGTTCTAAGTGTAAGTATGTTTAAAAATTGGGAAAAAGACCTCATTCAAATTGATATTATATATATATATATATGTATATATATCCTTTCATACCATACCATATTGCTTTGAGGAATCCAAACAGAGTTTGGAAGTGGCAGACTTGAAAATATCTGCATTTATTCTGAATTCCGTGAAAAGACCTCTGTTTGAGTATGGAAATTAAATCTCAACAATGTCAAGAGATAGCAGACACAGCTTCTGGGTCAGTGCCAGATGTACCATAGGATCAAGAGCAACATTGTTGTTCATCTTTTCCCTGCACCCTTTCTTCCTGAAATGTAAAACCTGAGCTATTAGTATAACTATAGTTAATATCAGAGAACTTGCCAATAACTTTCCAATGAGGAAATCTGTCAATCATACTCTTCAGAGCGTATCACTCTCCCTAATTTACTCATCCAAATGGGAGTTGAGATGACAATCAAAGCCATCGTTGTCACATTCTTCTTTACTGCTACCAACTTTAATATTTTACCAAGTATTGGTAAAACCTTCATGAAAACTTAATTTTGCTGTATCCTGATCTTATAATGTTGCCAAAGAAGCACCTTATTTGCTTCTATTATT
This sequence comes from Zapus hudsonius, assembly GCA_004024765.1. Classification (NCBI taxonomy): domain Eukaryota; kingdom Metazoa; phylum Chordata; class Mammalia; order Rodentia; family Dipodidae; genus Zapus; species Zapus hudsonius. The sequence goes on from PVHP010010527.1 coordinate 18,237, forward strand.
TTCACCAATCCCTCAATTTGTATTGGTGCAATAATCAATCAGACTAAAATACTGTCAAGATTATGCAATGAATTCTCCATCACATAACTTCATTAGCCAATAATAAACTGTGGTGGTTTGATTCAGGTGTCCCTCATAAACTTATGGGTTCTGAATGCTTGATCCCCAGCTAATGACAATTTGGGCATTGGAACCTTGTTGGAGCTGTGTTGTTGGGGGTGGACTTATGGGTGTCATAGCCAGCTTCCCCTTCACTGTGTTTTGCACACTATCCTGTTGCTATTGTCCATCTGATGTTGGTCAGGAGGTGATGTCCACCCTTTGCTCATTCATTATTTTCCCTTCCATCATGGAGTTTCCTGAGTCTGTAAGCCAAAATGAACCCTTTCCTCCTACAAGCTCCTTGTGGTTGGACGTTTGTCACAGCAATGAGAAAGCTAACTGCAACACAAGCCAAGAAATTGTTTCAAATTCTTCAAGACTTGAACAAATCACTTTAATCTGTTCATCAATACGTTTACAATTAACCAAAAAATACTTTAAAAACTTATAAAGAAAGCTTATCTTTACTTAACAATGTGTGCATATAAATAAAAAGTTATACATATGAGTTTCAGTTGTGCACTTCAAAATAATATGAGGCAGTATTGATTGTGTATATGATGAATATGCGCATGTATGTGCATATATGAGCATACACCTGTGTATGTACATGTGTTCTTGTGGGATTGTCATTGAAAGGTGATATGCTTGAGTTTCCTTTACCTTGAAAACTGAGAGAAGTATTGCTTTTCACCTGTTGTTACATAAGATACATAAATTGAAATTTAGTAGGTTTCTCAGGAAGAAATGGATTTTGAAATCTCATACTATCTGTTATTTCTTCCTCTCTGATCAACAATCTCCTGACATGAGTGATGGTGAAAAATCATTCTTATGAGAAAGGCAGTGAAGAGACGCTGTTTAATTGAACTAACTTTGAAAGAACTTATCTTTGACAATTTGTTTAAAATTATTGATAGAAAGATACATTCTTGTTTGTTCTCTCTGTCTTGAGTGTATTTGATTATGCTATGGAAACTATTGAATTGCTTGCATAGCTGAACACACAGAGAACAAAAAGTAATGTTTTGACTGCTCTAAAAGTAAGAGAAGCAAGAATCTCGGCAGGTTGTATGATCCCCTGGGGGTCAGCAGCTGTCTGTCCTGTTTTTTAGTAGGAAATTTCAATTTCTACAGTGCCCATGTGGGCTGAGAGACAGCAGGGGCTCCTATTGGCTCACAGAATTTTAGATTCCTCATTTGTGAAACATGACTAAAAACATCAATTTCAATGGCAGGCAGGGGAATAGAAGAATACCAGATAGGCATGAACAAATTGTAACAATCAAACACAAAAGGTGCAGATCAGAATCAGAAAAGTCACTAGGTGAGAGACCCAGAGTGTAAGTAGATGTGGTTGCAGAAACTCTCAAGTTTCGAAGTAATATCTAGAGTTATTGCTAACATCACAAAGTCTTCCAAACAGCTTTTGCTAGAGCACAGCTGATATAACTACACTATCCTACATAGACAACCTCAGGGACTCCCTGCTATGTTATCCACAGAATAAATTTTAAACTTTTATTTTTGAGGTGAGACCCTCCATTAGTAAACCTCAGCTTCTCTGTGCAGTGTGATTGCGTAGAGTCATTTTCTCAAGCTCTCTCAGAATGATTTACTACTTTTCTTAACTTGTTTATTGTTAATGATTAGAAACACTTAAGTCTTGTTATTGTACAACCATTTCCCTCCTCCCTGTCCACAACCCAGAGGGTCCTCTTCTGTGGAATTGCTGGAAAGCTCTAATGTGTGTGTGTTGTTGTTGTTGTTGCTGTTGTTGTTGAGGGGGGCAGTGCTGGTTCATTACCTTTTTATACAAAGCTTTATCATCCTGGATCTACCTATATCGAATACTTTATCTGACTCTTTGGCTAGGATGAGAAATCTCTCTCTCTCTCTCTCTCTCTCTCTCTCTCTCTCTCCTTTTTTCTTCTCTCATTCTGTACTTTCTACATTATACTTTAGCTAACAATTAAATATCTCCATGCTTAATATCCTTAAGACTGAGTCAACATCTTCAAGTAGGCATATTCCCTGTAGTGCTTTGCATGTAAATGCCTATCTCCAGAGCCTCAGGGATTTTTGATTAAAGTTAAGCTTCCTGTGCTCGCTTCGGCAGCACATATACTAAAAAAAAAGTTAAGCTTCCTACTTAATTCTCCAGCTCTAAAATGTGTAAAGAGCCAGGTTTGAAATCTGGCTGTTCATGTTTGCTGGCTGCTTGATGGTGTCTTTCTGCTATGGAAGTGAGCTAGTTTCTTCTGCCATTGATGGTGTTTCCCTTGGATTCTGTAAACCTGAAATAAACCCTTTCCTCCCTTAAACTGCCTCTGGTCAGATGCTTGTCCCAGTTATGAAACATAACTTCAACACTCCCAGTAGATTCCTTTGTATGTATATTAATAGACATTATCAGATGAGTGAATTAGTAAGTAGATCTATGCAAAAGTAGGTTTCTAAATGCTATTACAACATTAACTGTTGAGTATCATGAAACCCAATTTATATATGTGAACAATAAAAATTAGAATAATTTTAGTATTTCAGAAGCTTTATATTATCAAATATAGATTTTTTACAAATTATTTTAAACATCTGATCATCCCAATCATATTCCACATGACTGAGTGCAAGGTTTTTCCATTTAGGGTGACATTTTCCTGAACAGGATAGATATTCCCTGGTAGCTTCCCTGGTCTTTACCTACTAGGTGCAGTAATAGCTGCCCTTCAGTACTTCCTGACCACACTAAAAGGCATCCCACCCATACACTTCCAAGTGTTCATAGAGGCAAAGATTGATAATCTAGAGACTAAAAGGGATATATATATATATATATATATATATATATATATATATATATATATATATATATCTCAAACCTGACAGCAATAGCAAATCAAAGGGGCATTAAAGACACTGATTCATCATGCACACAAATGTAAAATTTAGCAAAATATTAAGAAGTCAAATTCAAATGTATGTAAAAGAGAACATGTAGCAAGCTAGGTTTGCCTGAGATTAATTAATAAGCAAAAATCTGTAACTATCTCTTGCCACATGAACAGGCCAAAGGAGAAAACAATTATTTCATTTGATTCAATTTGAGTATTTTATGAAACTTTCCTGAGTCTTATTTAAAACAAGCAAAAAAAAAAACTCAATAACCTAGAAATAGAAGAATATTCCATAAATAAATAAATAAATAAATATGTGTGTATACAGTATGTGTAGTATGGTGTATGTGTGTGTAGTATGTGTAGTGTGTATGTACAGTATTTGTAGAGGTGTGTGTGTGTGTAGTATGTGTGTTTTATGTGTATAGTATGTGTAGTATGGTGTGTGTGTGTAGTATGTGTAGTGTGTGTATGTACAGTATGTGTAAAGGTTTGTGTGTAGTATGTGTGTTGTATGTGTACAGTATGTGTAGTATGGTGTGTGTTTATATAGTATGTATAGTGGGGGTGTAGTATGTGTAGTGTGTGTGGGTATAGTATATATAGTGTGATGTGTGTGTATGTATGGTATTGTAGTATGGTGTGTGCCTGGTATATGCAATTGTGTGTGTGCACCAGTTGCTGCATGAGTAAAAAGGCCAAAGGAAAACTTTGGTGTACTTCTGTATCACTCTCCCACATAGTTTCCTTGAGACAGAATCTCTCACTGAGCCTGGAGCTGCCATTTTTTCTGTCAGACAAGCTAACCAGTGAGCCTGAGCAATCCTACTATCTGTGTCCCAATGCCTTCAGGACTGAGGTTACAGGCATATATGCCCATATCCAGCTTTTTACATGGATGCTGAGGGTCAAACCCAGGTCCTCTCAGATACACATTCTTATATGGCAAACATTCTTACCTACTGAGCAATTTCCCAGCTCCTTGGTGACTATATATATTTTAAAAGATAACATTCAGTAATTGAAATGGGAAAAAAATTTAGAAGATTTCTTATAATATGAGAAGTCAAGCAATAACATAGGATTGATTCCCTGTGTTAATGTCAGTTTTATCCTCTTTCTAACTCTTACTTTTATAATTTATGACTTATTAAATTAAGATTTACATACATTCTGAGTTACTTACTGAAGGTAAAATGTAAAAAAAACAAACATTATATTTTATTATTTCAAGATCTCAGAAGGTGATAAATTTCATTCTGTACATCAGGAGAAAATAGAAGATAATAAAAAACAACAGAGATAAATCAACTCAAAAACAGAAAACTAACACAACACAAATTAAATAGAAAATATATTGATTAAGTAGAAGAAACATGCAAAAGTATTTTGAAAATTATAAAGATAACAATTATTAGAAAAAAAACCTGTCAGAAAGACAAAATATACCCAATTGTCATATGACTTGCTTTCCTAAAATTAGAAGATAAAAGAAATCAATCAATGTAATACACCACATGTGTAATCTTAAATACAAGAACCATATATGATCATTTCAATTAAAGCAGATAAGGCATGTGTGATGGTTAGGTTTTGTTGTCAACTTTACCTTTTTAGTAACTATTGGGTGGGTCTCTGAGGATGTTCACAGGAAGGCAGCCTTTCAGTAGGGGGCAGGATACAAGGAAGCTCAAAGGAGCTAGAAGTAAACATTCTTTCCTATGTGGGCAGTGCAGGAAGGAAATTCCAGAGACTCAGGAAGCCATTAAGTCTGGGAAAGGGTTGCAAGAACCCACCTTAAGGCTATATAAAGGAGAAGAAATTCTCTCCTTGCCCCTCCTGCCTGTTTCTATTGTGTGTGTGGTGTAGGTGATGGGTTTTTCTCTCTGCTCTGACCTGTGAAAGAGGGCCAGCCTCTTTTGCTGTTACAGAACTTCCCCTCAATCTGTAGTTTCAATAAATCCTTTCCTCCCCCAAATTTTGCCTGGTTTGAAGATTCATCCCAGTGACGTGTGGCTGACTCTGACAGCATGTAACAAAATACACCACAATAATCAAAACACTGGAGAGACTAGGCATGAACTGATTATATGTCAATACAATAAAGGCTATATACAAAGAATTTAAAGTCCAAATCATACTATATGGGGAAAGACTGAAGAAATTCCAATTAGGATTAGGAACAAGACAGGGGTGCCCACTCTTGCCACTGCTCTTGAACATAGTGCTAAAAATCATAGCCCAGAGGAGAGATGACTTAGTGGTTAAGGTGTTTGCCTGCAAAGCAGAAGGACCCAAGTTCGATTCCCCAGTACCCACATAAAGCTAGATACACAAGGTGGGGCATGTGTCTGGAATTCATTTTCAGTGGCTGTAGTTCCTGGTGCACCCATTCTCTCTCTCTCTCTCTCTCTCTCTCTCTCTCTCTCTCTCTCTCTCATATTAAATAAATAAATAAATAAAATATTTAAAAGAAAAAGAACTCATAGACAAAGTAATAAGGCAGGAGAGAAAATAAATGGGATATAAGCTTAAAAAGAAGAAATCAAGCTAGCCCTATTTGCAGATCCTATCATAAGTGAGCCAAAATGCTCTAACATAAAACCTCTAAATGTGATAAATTCATTCAGCAAAGTGTCCAGATATAAAATCAAGAAATAAATTGAAGAGGTCATGAGGTTATAGAAAACCTTCCATGCTCCTGGATAGGTAGAATTAATATTGTGAAATGGCAATTCTACCCAAAGTAATATGCAGATTCAATGTAACCTCAATAAAAATCCAGCATCATTTTTATAGAAATAGAAAAAAAATCTCAAAATTTATATGGAATGACAGAATGCCTTGGATATCCAAAAATGTCATCACCAAAAAAATACCTCTAGAAGTATCACCATACCCAATCTAAAGCTATACTACAAAGCCATAGTAACAAAAATAGCATGGTACTGACATAAAAGATCAATAGAACAGAATTGAAGACCCAGACCTTAGTTCAAGTAACTACAGCTACCTGATCTTTGACATAGTTGCCAGCAACATACACTGAAGAAAAGACAACCTCTTTAACAAATGGTGTTGGGCAAATAAAAAAAAAAAACGACAAGTTTAAAAAAATGAAACTATACCCACTTCTCTCACCATGCACAAAAAATCAACTCCAAATGCATTAAAGATTTCAACATAAGACCTAAAAACATTAAAAGGCTAAAAAAAAATAGAGGGAAGTCTCTATGGTGTAGGAGTTGGGAGACTTGCTGAACACTACCCCAGTTTCTAGGAAATCCAACAACCACTGAACCAGGGAGATCACTTCAAGCTAAAAAGCTTTTCTACAGACAAACATACCACAGTCAGAGCCAACAGACTATCATCAGACTAGGTGAAAATCTTTGCCAGCTACACCACTAACAGAGGCCTAATATCTAGACTCTACAAAGAACTCAAAAAATTAAATAATGAAAAAAATCAAACAACCATCTTTAAAAAATGGGCAGAGAACAAATAGGAAATTCTCAAAGGAAGAAATACAAATGGCTAACACTCATTTAAGCAAACATTCAACATCATTAATCATCAGGGAAATGCAAATTAAAACAACTTTGAGATTCCACCTTATTCCAGTCAGAATATAAATCATTTTTTTTAAAAATCAAGCAACAATAAATGTTGGTGAGGATGTGGGGAAAGAGGAACCCTTATTCACTGCTGATGGGAGTGAAAACTTGTATAACCATTATGAAAATCAATATGGAGATTTCAAGAAAAAGATGGAAAAAAAAACCTACCAACTGACTCAGCTCTTCCTCTACTGGGCATCAACCCTAAAGACTCCACTCTTTACTGCAGAGATATTTGATATTTGCTTGACCATGAATTGGAATTAACCCAGATGCCCATCATTGTACAAAGGGATATCAAAGTTGTGGTACAAAATACATAATGGAATTCTACTCAGCACTAAGGTAAAATGATATAATGAAATTTGAAGGTAAATGAGTGGACTTGGAACAGATCATACTCAGTGAACTCACACAAGTAGAGAAAGACAAACACCATATGTTCTCCCTACTCGGTGGTTCCTAGCCTGGAATAGCTTGAGTTACAGACATACCTGTCATGGTTTGATCTAGGTGTCCCACACAAAAAAAAATGAAGGTGTTCTCAGTGATCAATCCTCAGCTGATAGAAGTTCAGGAATTAGAACCTCACTATAGCTGTGTTGTTGGGGACAGGCTTTTGGGGTTATAATCCAGCTTCCCCATGCCAGTATTTGGCACACCTTCCTGCTGCTGTTTCCAGTGCTGTGGCAGAGGTGATGTCCACCCCTCTGCTCATGCCATCATCTTCCTTGCCAGGATGGAGTCTCCCCTCAAGTCCATAAGTCAAATAAACCCATTCCTCCACAAGTTGCTTTTGTTTGGGTTCTTTCTGCGCAGCAACTAGAAAAGTTAACCGCAACAATACCTGACAAGCAAGTAGAGGGACAGATGATAAGAATGGAAGGGTTTGGGGTGAGGGAAACAGGAGGGCAGAGGAAGATATACACAAAACTAAATCCAAAATGAATCGGTACCATAGAAACCTTACTCATGGATAGCATAGAAAAAGATACAACCCTCAATAGGAGTATAGGGGATCATCTGGAGAGAAGGTACCTGGAAAGAATGGAATAAATACTAACCCACATTGAGCTGTTGATCAGAAAGACCTACAAGGTCCTCAAAACAAAAAGACAGGCTTCTGTCAAAGCACTTGATTACCCACCTGAGGTAAGAGATATGACCCTATTGCTGAAGACACCACATGCTACTGATGCCAAATATCAAGAGATCCAGCTGGAATCTAAAAGGAAGCCAGTTCCTTGATGGGTGGCCCATATAATGCTGGAAAAATCTCCATATGCTGCTGGGGGGAAAGTGGCCGATAACACTGTGAGCATGCAGGGGGCAATGATATAAGAAGCAGCCAGCCTGACAAGATTTACACACCTGTGCAATAGTGGCACCCAGCCTAGGTGGGTAACCAATGGCTCTCTGGCTAAGAGATCTACTCAGTGGTAAGGAACCCATAGCTGGAACTGGGAACTGAGTCAGAATCCTACAGAAACTAAGAATATGGACTTCAATGAGATGCTCCCACTAGTCTTTGGCCAAAAAAAAATATATATATACCCATCAAAATCTCTAAAATTGACAATGCCTATCATTTTAACTTACAATGATCTCACTCTCTGTCGAAATTCTTTTTGTTTTGTTTTGTTGTTTTTTTTTTTTCAGAAAGCTGCAAGAGCTAAAGATAACAAAAATCTATCAACAAGACAAGAAATGATAGCTGACTCCCTGGCAGGAGATGAACTACCCTCACACATCAGTTAGGGCCCAGGTGAAACCATATTTCTTTTCTTTTCTTTTCTTTTCTTTCCTTCTTTCTTTCTTTCTTTCTTTCTTTTTTTTTTTTTGAAGTAGGAGCTCACTGTAGTCCAAGCTGGCCTGGAATTCAGTAGGTAGTCTCAGTCTGGTTTTCACACTCAGAATGCTGCTTCCACAGGGAACCTAATATCCTGTTCCAGGATGATGGTGACAGACACTGAGGATATTCAAAGTGCACTAAAGTAAAAATCCAAAAGTGAACACTAATACATGCCATCCTTTGCTTTTGCTGTGCAGTATAGTAGTTAACCTGGGAGTAAGATTTCTGAGGTTCAAAAACTGGCTTTTGAATATGGAAAACACACACATGAAGTTTGCAAGAGCACAAGGTGTTTCCAGAAATTTGACACAGACCTAGAATGACAAAAATAAGTAGGTAAATCCATTAAACTTCAAAGATTAATCAAGCAACAAAGCTCAGAATTTTGACATCATTTCTATGAATGAACTGATAATTTATACGGACTCTATTAACATAGGGGATTGAGGCTAAAGCATAGGAATTGTGGTTTGAAAAACACAAATAGAGTTTCTGATAATGTATGCATTATTCTTGGTAGAATTCAAATCAACATTTTCATTAGCATTCAAGATGCCTTGTTGAGGGTGTGATTGAGGGAGAGATTACTTGCTGAACACACACATCACTTTGGATTCAATCCCCAGGTGCAAACACAAAAAAGTGCAGATATCTCATTATTTTGAACATAATATGTGAAAAGTGAAAATTACATAGTATGTGTGTCATTATTTTGTAAATATTTAAACTATAATTAGTTGAAATAATCGTTTTGATATTTTGTGATATTTTCTTTCTAGTTCACTTGCACTTCTCATACACCTGGGTATTAATATTTATCTAGCATAGCAATGATATAAAGTTACATGTATATGATACACAGATATGACCCTCAAAAGATGTCCATATTTTAATTCTCCATAACTGTGCACATGTTCCCTTATATGCTCAAGAGTCTTTGCAGATGTAAGAACCTGGCTTGAAAAGCTTATCCCAGATTGCATTGGCTGGGTCAATGTCTTCATCTTATGAGAGGACTTCAGGAAGGTCAGAATCAGAAAAGATATAAAGACAGAAGCAGAGATTGGATGGATACAAGGGGGACTATGAAGTAAAGAATGCTGGCAAATTCTAGAAGCTTGAAAACATGAGGGCTGCCCTCACAAAATGGGGCACTGATCTCAACAGAGAATTCACAGAGGAGGAAACATAAATGGCCTTTTCGCATCTAAGAAAGTGCTCAGCATTCTTAAACATCAGGGAAATGCAAATCGAAACCACAATGAGGTACCACCTTACTCCGGTCAGAATGGCAATCATAAAGAAAACCAACAACAATCGTTGCTGGCGAGGATGTGGGCAAAAGGAACCCTCATTCACTGCTGGTGGGATTGCAAACTCGTTCAACCGCTATGGAAAGCAGTGTGGTGACTCCTAGACAGAATGGACATAGAGCTACCAATGGACTCAGCTATCCCTCTACTAGGCATCTACCCACAAGATGTCACATCTCCATGAAGAAACTTTTGTACAACTATATTTATGGCAACTCAATTCATAATAGCCAAGAATTGGAATCAACCCAAATGCCCATCCATGGAGGAATGGACAGCAAAACGGTGGTATATTTACACGATGGAATTTTACTCAGCTGAAAGAAAAAATGACATATCAAAATTTAGGAAAAAAATGGTCTGACTTTGAGCAGATCTTACTAAGTGAACACTCAAAAGATCAGAGAATCAAATGCTGCATATTCTCCCTCATATGTGATCCTTAACCAGGCCAAATGTCAACTCTACACAGACTAGTAGAAAGAAGTGAGAGGTTATGAATGAGGGGTAAGGGATGGGGGAAGGGGAACAGCTTAAGCATGAGGCTAAACCAAATTAGGTTCAAAAACATAAAATCCTCACGAGCATACTGTAACCTATTGAACAAGTAGTGGGCATCGACTGGCAAGAGGGGCCGTGAGTAGTAGGGGAGAGAGTCTAAGTCTGTGAATAATTGATCAGTCTGACAACCCCTGATCCCAGTCACCGGTTCCTTCCCTCACTGAGCTGTTGACCAAAGTGACCCATGAGGTTCCAAAACCAAGACAGATTTCTGTCAAAGCCCTTGAATGCCCTGCCCAGGCCTGTTGCTAAAGAAACCATAGAATGCCATTAATCAGCATCGAGAGACCCTTCAAGGTCCAGAATGGTAACCAGCCCCCAGGTGGTAATTAGTGTATTGCTGGAAGGCACTGCACAAGCTGACAGGGGAAGCTGATCAATGACACTGGAGTAAACAGAGACCACTGGCATGAAACACAGTCTGCGGCCATGAATAGGCTGACCATGTCTCCTACTGGGAGAGAACAGCAAAGCAAGAAAGGAGCACTCGTGCAATGGAGGAGGGAGCCTGGGCCTGGGGGAGACAATCAACAGCTTTTAAATTCGGCCAAATATTTCACTTATTGAGGGGAGCCCTTGACTGGAACTGGGGACTCAGGGCAATATACACTGGATCCCGTACTCTTGGGCTCACAAGAAAAGATGCACTATGGGAACGATTGACGGGGAGGCTACTAAAAATAGAATCTTGGTAATCCAGAATTGTGTAGATTTTTTAACCTAGACAGATCTCACGCTCCGATGGGGAATGTGTTTGTATTTTTCAGGATGCAGCAAGAGAGCTGTGGCCCATCTAATCCTACTATCCGACCATAGGCAGATAGCTGGGATCCTGGCAAGAGATGAGCCACAACAACCATATCGTGGAGGATCCATATGGAATCCCGCAGAGAATGATGGGATGAACAAGAGACCCACAGCCATAGCCATTCAATCAACACAGGATAAGCCAGGTTGTCAGAAACCAACAATTTTTGACACAAAGACCCCTAAGCTCACAACATTAAAGGAGCCTTAATACTCACCCAACATGACTCAGAGAACTGAGCGGAAGAGGGGGGAGGAAAGATTGTGAGAGCCATGGTGGGGGAGACTATCCAGAGGCATGGCACCCCTCAGTACCAACACACTTGGGCCAGGAGAACCGGGCTGAGTACTAGGCTATTCATGGTCCCCTGCTACAAGGACTGATCCAGACGACCCATGGAGGAGGATATCCAGCTGATGGGGGATGGGAAGGGGATGGGGAGGGGAGGCATTGGGGAATTGGGGATAACAACTCATTGTTTGCCCACTAAATGTAACTCATTATGGACAATAAATATATAAAACACAAGGGCTGGGTCTCCCTTAGCATGCCCAGGACAAATGTGGCCTTGACAGCATATTTTCACTTATGATTTCTAGAACTATAATATAATAAACTTGTATTTTGATACACTAATTTTTGATTGGTTTCAGCATCAGTATAAATCCCATATGAGCTTCCTAGTACTGCCACAAGAAATTACTCTACATTGGTACTTCAGAACAACAAAATTTATTTTTTCCTTGGTTCTAGTTGGTTAGAAGTCCTAAATTAAATACTTGCTGGATAACACTTATGCTCCTTACAAGCTCCTCAGAGAAGTCCTTTCTCATCTCTCCTTATGTTCTACTGGTTGCCAACTGTCTCTGGCATTCTTAGGGCTTTACAGATGCATCACTCCAGCCTCTGTTACTGTTACCCCACTGCATTCTCTGTAGGTGTATGAGTCCTCGCATGGCCTTCTGATATGGATATTCATCATTTGGCATAGAGTCCACCCTAATCCAGTTTGATCTGAACTTCAAGTTATATTTATAAAGACAATACTTCTAAATAAAATCATGCTTTGATGTCCCCAGTGAACATGAATTTTATATATAAATTGCCATACTTAATAGTATAAATTATTCCACTAAAAATTTCCCTAATTTCTAATGTTATACTCTGCATTAGATATTGACAAACTGGAACTTTCTTTAGAAAAAAAACAGATACATACAAACTCTAAACCATTTCTCATGAAGGACCAGAGAAAGAACGAAGTAATTAATCAAGAGGAGAGAAGCTTTGCCTTGGGAGATACATGGAGGATATTTCAGGCTCGATGTACTGCCACACTGAAGAGAATTAATCTTGCATTGTTTTTCCCCAAGGTGTTGAGCTAAGAAAAATGAATCTAAAACTATTCTGAAGAAAAAGGTGCTACTCACCATTTTAGATTTATCTCTTCGTTCAGATCTCAGGCCCAAAAATTTTCAGTCTTAGCAATTCTACAATGTCTTCAAGTATGTATATTCTCAAAAAAATGGTTTCCTCAAAAACTATAAAAGGTATGAGGAGACTTTTAAAGTGTTAAGAACTAACTGCTAAGGGTCTAAGCTTTTACACTACTTGCCAAGTTCTATTATCACAGTTTCCTTCATGCCCTAGAAATTATGAGACCGCTGAAGCAGAGGCACATGACAGTTCACTTCTGACACCATTGGCAATGTCAAGAGTTTCATTGTTTTCATGATCACCAGTTGAGGATTCCCTAGGAATTGAGTGATTTCAGAAGGTGATATGAAAAGCCCCAGATGACGCCTGCCCATGCTGCAGTTTCATTGTGTGAAATACATGTTGAGTTTGGGGAATCTTGCTTGATATTTTATAATCATCTCTAAGCAAACTTGACTGATCATCACTCTAGGAAATGTGGTCATTGCCTTAGAGACATGGCTGACATAAGTGGTTTCAAACAAAAGCTATCTATATCATTGTATTCAAGATATGCACCAATGCAAAAGATACATGGAAAATCATGTTCCAGCAAGATGCACCTGCCTCCATTTCTGTACCTTCTTGACTTCTGCTTCATTTTTTCATGAGTTCCTTACTATCGAACCACTCTGATCGATGTGATTGAAAAGTGCTGGTCAAACTCCATTCAGTTTGTCTCATACTACATATACTTAAGACTACAGTAATAGCCAGGAACATAATGTCAATTTGAAGCTAATGATGTCCTTTCCTTCCTTATCACCAGGATGTAGGAGTCAACTACCTCAGCAAATCCCATACACCATCACAGTCTGTCTTTAATAAACATGTTTTCCCTTCAGTTTCTGTATTGGTATTTCTTCTTGGCCTGAGATATTGATGAATGTTTTAGTATGATTCTGACTGTCTGCTTTGGTTAGCAAAGTTGAAGTCTAAGATAATTACATTATCTACTCAAACCCTTGCTATTGAATTAGGATTTACCTAAATGCCTCCAAGTTCCAATTTGCTGTCATCAATCACCACCTAAAGTCAAAGTCAGATTTAATATCAACTTTTCTAATGTATAATTCTCATTGCAAAAAAAAATCCCACCTAATTTTAGAGCATGTGAGAGTATGTGTCAGTTGTTCTTCAAGGAAGCCACTTCAAGCAACCAGCGATCTCTGAAATCACCTAGGTTCATAAATGACGTTCATCTTGAGCAGCTTCAGGTTGCCTATGACCATCCCTAAGGATCCATCACTTTGGGTTTTAGAAGAAGGGAAGTAGTTCCTGCCTTCTATGCAAGATGCACAATCTTAAGGGAACACTAGGTGTTCATACAACAAAATGTTGCAATTGTTAGTACCTGCAAAGTGGATCCAGGGAAACCAGAAAAACATCTTGATAGGACCTCCAACTAAGCTTCCTAGTGGGCATGAAATAGACTCCAAATACCTTAGGATGACTCCTTCCTGAGGCAGTCATCCAAACCTGATCTGTATGTCTATTTCTCCTCTCCATGGAATTACTCACTTGTGGGAAACAAGAAAACTAGAAAGGTTGACAGAATTGTCCATGTGATGTACTGGATCAGGGCATGTGTCCTGCCTTTGCAACTAGACTTCACAGTAGATTTCTGAGAGCACATATGGCAAGGGAATGCCAAGTCCAGCAGTCAGTGAAGTTTAAGGAGTTAGGGAGATTGGCACATAAAAGGAATCCCAGCAATGGATTCCATTTTCCAAACACCAAAGATTATCATTACCTTATTATTGCCCCTCCTTGCCTCCTATCCCTCAAGTCTAAGATACCCATTCCCTTCTAAGCAATCGGGGTTGTTTATTTCTTTCCACTTCCACAAAATTGATGAGACCTCTTTTTTAATAGATATAACTTTACTTCCTTTTCACATGGTCTCCTTACTTATATTCAGACCTTTTGTCTGGAAACGTCAGGAAGACAAGAAACAAGGTTTCAATAAAACTTAACTATAATTAGTCTGAATATCATATCTCCCTTCTGACTAGGTTGTAACTCAGAGAATATAACAGTCAAATATATTAGGGCTCTGTTAAGGGAAAGTTGCAATATGAACAAAAGTTCTCAAGAACTTTCTAATATAAATATATGTCTATCTATCTGGATAGACACATATATAGATACAAAATGTCTCAGCACTTTTCACCTTGATTATAATCCAGAAAGCACCCTAGAGGAAATTACCTCTCTTTGGACAGTCACATTGAATGGAAAAACAGCCTCCCTCAGAGTACCAATGAGGTGATTTTGAGACCAATCGATTCAGAAATCTTGGGTCAGTTTTTGAGGAAGCTATTTCAACATTTAATAATTTGAGTATGTATCTGTACTCTAAATGCTAAGGAACACAGAAGGTACATAAGATAACTTGACTTTATATAGTTCAAAGGATGAAGGACTACCAATGGCTCATAAAGCCAAATGACTGGCTGGCATTTGTCATGAAGGCCTTGAAAGGGAGGCTGGAGTTGGTCCTTCTATCTTCTACCTAAAAACAAGTGAGTCAAGATGAGGCACTGCCATGAGAGAACAGGTATGATGTTGCTAATCAAGCAGAGAAAGCAATACATACTCAACCTGGCATGGGGAAAATGGCTCAGGATAATTATCTTGGAGGAATGCTACTACTTGTTAAAGCAAAAATTCTTCTTTTTAAGATTTAGAGAGACTTGATTAAATTAAGAGGAAAAAGTACACAGAGATCCTGCTCATGAGAAGGCAGGAAGGAGGTTGAGCCCACATAAGTTTTTATTCTTTCTTCTGAAGCTTGTTGAGATAGTTTTAAGACTTTTGAGTATTTAAGCCAACCCTTATGCTCCCAACTATAAACGCTGGTTGCAATTCAACATTCAAATACTTCTGTTCATCTCAAAAATGTGTTTGCACTATATTCATCTGTTGAGACACAATAAATCTTGAAAAACAATTAAAACATGAAATTCTCTTATCCCCAAGTCTTAAAATAAATTATGCTTTGATGGAGATTTTATTGAAAGTGTTTGCCTGAAGTCTTTCTCTCTAATATTTTGCTATGGATCAAAAATTAGATTTATTTACTTATTTATTTCATTTAATTGAATTAATAGTACTGAAACTTTGTCAAGTATTAAGAACACAAAGAAATGATCATTAACCATGTTGTAAAAGATCTTTGACAACTACACAGAGATAATATTGCTCAATGTGACCTAATAGAATGTGGTATTCACCATAATTCCAAGAACAGAAAAGGAGGAATTCATCTTACTCTGGAAAGTGAAGAGGATGATGGGAATATTCTGTAGAAGGTCTTCAACTGAATTTTAAAGAGCAAACAGCAATTAACAGGAGACATGCTGGTTTCCCTACAACCAGGGAAGTATAAATGGAAGTGTTTAGAGAGAATAACATAAAACAGAGAGGAAAAACAAGAAATCATATTTGTTTAGAGGCCATCATGAGCAGTTGAGTTTGAGGCATATACAGCAAAGAGAAGTGTGCAATGAAGATGCAATTTGAGGAGCTGTCATAAGATAGGAAAATGAAGGACTTTTCTTTTCTACATACTTGTACTTTTTGGTTGTTTTTTTTTCTAAAGGCTCATGATGTGGTCCAGGTTGGTTTTGAATACATGACAACCTTCATGCTACCTGCTGGATGCTGGGTGCTGAGATTATAGGCATTAGCCACTGTGCCCAACTCTAGACTGAATTCATTGACTTTATTCTTCTGCTCATAAGAGACTAACTACTAAAGCTGAACAGGAAAGTTATACATCTGGTTTGCATATAAAACAATCCTCCAGATCATCAAATGGATAACAACTCAAAAAAAGGCTAAGAGATGGAGAGAGACCTTATGCAAATGGCATTTAGTAATACATATAAGTGCATGTTGAGGCCTAAAGGGGGTTGGGCTAAGGAGATAGAATCGACTACTTCTAAGCAAAGGGATAGATAACAAGAGATTCCGCAGAATACAGAGAGGGTGTGATCAAGGGGAAGTGACAGGAACAGATTATAAGCAAATATATTATATACATGTATAAAAATTGTCAATTCAAACTTAAAATCCAAGAAGAGTAACATGAAGAAAACAGAAGCTTGTGTATGCCTTTGTTAAGATTTTAAAATGAAAAGAGCAGGGGCGTCAAACATTGTGATAATCCATTTTTGTTAGAACAATGAATACTTGATTCTTTAGTTCACCATGCTAGAGATCTTCAGCATCATTTTACTCTACTGAGTACCTCATAGCACATAGTAAGAGAATAAGTAACATCTCAAAACAGAAATCCTTAGAGACTTGTATCCCCTAATATCTAAAGGTATGCCCCAAATGACCTAAGTAATACACATCTATAAATGTTCTAATACCACCATTTTTGGGACCATCTTTCAAAAATTTGAATCTTTGTGGGGTATATTTAAACCATACCCAAACTATAGCAAACATAATTCTACATTTCTAGTTAGAGTAATGTGTAATTGTGTGAGTGACAGTGTTATCCTTTGAGCTATAGAAAACACACAATGGTTTCAAGGTGATTGCCAAGTTCAGATGGACATGGTAAGTTCAATATCCACTGACATGCCTAAAATCCAATGGAGACAATATGAGCATACACTTAAAACTAAAACCTTTAGACTAGGTGAGAATGTCCTACAGAGAACACAATGAGAAAAATCTCAATGAAAAACTTAAGGAAGATCAACATGTAATAATAGCCAATAATCTGGCAACCAATAAAACAGAGGGGAAGAGACGGGGACTGCCAAGATGGTGGTGGACATTTCACATTCATACCAGAACTTGGGTCATTTGGATCATCTCTAGATTAAACTATCTTCTACTTGGAGCTGAAAACAGAACTGCTCTGTGGTATAAAGATAAATATTTGGAAGACTAAATGAGACTTGCTTACACATCATTGCCTCCATGGCTTGGGAAACACTGCAAAAGATGGCATGGAAAGAATGTTAAGAGTTAGAGAATGGAGAGGAATGCTGTGTAACTTGGGTATCTGGACATGAAAGCCCACTGCATTTATAAACACATATCAAATGGCATTATCCACATAGGAATTGAACATAATGGGGCCAGTCATCATTCTGTGATAGATAGGGAAGGGGTTTGGGGACCCTGCCCTCCATAATGAGTTAATGATACTGAAGGTTGCTAGGAAGGGCAAGTCATTATCTTCCGTGGTATAACCACTAGTAAGAGATGAGAAGGAATACAATGAAACTGACAGGGATATAGAAGGTAATGTGAGGAATATATGATCAGAAAGTAATGTGAAATCTATGAAAATGTGAAAATATAATTATTTATAAATTTTTTTAGAAAAATTTACAGGAAAAAAGAGAGCATTCTGTTATTTGACTAGACTTTTTAATAAGCTGTATCCTAACAGGTAGGTACATAAAACTAAGAACCTTCCTGCAAGTGAAAAAAGGTTTTCTTTGTAGATCATAATGACCACTTACGGCTATTAGAAAAGAAATCAATGTACAGGTTTCTCAAAAACTGAAACACAGAACTATCTTATGACTTAGCTGTACCACTCCTAGGCATATACCCAAAGGACTCAACATCCTACAACAGAGATACTTGCACATCCATATTCATTGCCACTGTATTTTCAATAGCTAGGAAACAGAGTCAGCCTAGATGGCCATCAATTGATGAATGGCTAATAAAAATGTGATATATATATATATATATATACAATAAAATTATATTCATCTGTACAGATGAATGAAGTTAGAAAAATTTTAGAAAATGGACAGACCTAGAAAATATCATGACTTTGAAATTAATTTATATGAATAAACTATATTTAATACAAAAGGACACTATCTACAGAAACTCTCTATGAGTCAGCTGAGCAAAATGCCATGGTGCAGGTGAACTCCCCCAGCTTCCCTGAACATCTTCCCTCTACCACCGTGTATCCATCACACAAACCACCGAGGTATCAGAGGTTGTGTCGCTGATGTTTGAATGGCATGTAATGTTTATAAAGGAATCCCGTCCTTTCCAAGATATAGGTTCATTTCAATCCAGGGGCTATCATTTAGAATTGCCTCTTATCTAGTTAGAGTGACCCTATGCCCATAGTCATTTGGTATAAGTGATAAGAATGGTTCTCCTAATTCCATCAAGCAGAAGAGACAGAAATGAGCTTTATTAAGTTTAGGCTAAAAACTTGAATGAAAATTTATGGGCCGAAGACCAGAAAGCAGTTGGAAATTAAAGTATCGGAAAAATAAAAGCACTAAGGGATTGGGAACAGTAGCAGATGCAGATCCATCTATATTGTCTTAATTACACCACTGAGTTGATCTATTTCATTGATTTTTATTTGTATTTCCAGAATAGCTAATAATAGTGAGCATTTTTTAATAAATTTGTTGGCCATTTGATTATCTTCTTTTCAGAAATATCTACTCATGTTATTGGCTAACTTTTCCATTGCATTATTTTTTCCAATATTAAGTTTTTGAGTGTCTGATAGATTCTAGATATTAATCTTTTGTCAGATGAATGCTGCAAATATTTTTCTTGTTCTGCAAATTGTCTAGGCTGTCTCTTCGCTCCACTGAGTATTTCTTTTGTGGTGGATCTGTTTCTTACTTTAATACTTTTCTATATTTCCTTTAATGTTCTTTTCTTGTTGTACTTTTGGGGTCTTATCCAAAAAATACTAGTCGTGCCAATGTTTTAAATTTTTTTCATAAGTTTTATTCTAGTAGTTTCATAGTTTCAGTTTCTATAGTTTTGAAGTTGAGTTTGAATTGGATTTGGCTGAGAGAGGGAAGAGGGGAAAAGAAAAAGAGATTTCAATTTTACTCATTTGAATATGCAATTTACCAAATACCACTTATTTAAGAAGCTATACTTTCTCTAATGTATGTGCGGTTGCCTTTCTCAAGACGCAGTTGACTATGTACTTAGCAGACATAAGAACAGAGAGACAAATGTGTATATTATCCCTCATCTGGGGATCCTAACCAGGTTAAGCATGAATAATAGTAAGCATAGTGTAATAGTAACCTGGCATGTGAATTGAAAGACTGAAAAAGGGGATAAAAGGAATTGGGAGAAATGGGAGGGGGATAAATATACACTAAATTAATGAATCAATATCATATAATCCTTACTGTCTCGTACAGTAAGCTCTCGAGGATGCCGGGGACATCGTCTAGTAAGAAGGGTCCTGAAGAGGGTGGGAGGAAGCCTAACCCCAAGACAAGTTGTTCTGGCCTATAACTCCCTATTCCAGTATTTGGTTACTTCCCATACTGAGCTGTTGATCAAAGAGACTCACGAGGTCCCCAAAACAAGACAGGCTTAGGCTTATGTCAAAGCTCTTTCTTTTTTTTTTTTGGTTTTTCAAGGTAGGGTCTCACTGCTGTAGCCCCGACTGACCTGGAATTCACTATGTAGTCTCAGAGTGGCCTTGAATTCATGGTAATTCTCCTACCTCTGCCTCCCAAAAATATTTTTTAGAATAATTCTTTTATTTTTTCTTTTTTATTATATCTTTATTAGCCATAATTATATACACTGCAAATTATGTGTTGGTATTCACAATTCCCTGATTTCCCTCCTCCCTGTCCCAAATTAGCTAGATATCCTCCTCCGTGGGCAAACTGGCTCAGTCCCTGGGGTATGGAGTTATGAATAGCCTAGGAGTCAACCCGGTTCCTCCCCACTATGTATGTCAATATCAAAGATCTTAACTACCTGCCCCAGGCAAAAGGTAAGAGCCTGTTGCTGAAAATAATACAGATACAGACTACCATCACCTGCTGGATCTGAAAGCAAAACCAGCTCCCAGATGGTACCCTGTGTTTTTTCAGAAATGTCTTTTATTCTCAATATTGGATATTCGCCTATTCTAACTTTTCTCTAGGTTTAACATTGTGTGTCATTACCCTATCAAAGGCTAATTAGAATCAATATTGCCCTTCTTCCTGCTTCATACATTTCATACAACATTTTATACAATGCATTTCCAAATGCCTACTTGTACTTCATATAAATGCTTCCAATGCCAAACTCAACATACAGTCACTTTAGAAAAGCTTTAATCCGTTTACCTTTCATCAAACCTTGTACTTCTCACGCATTTGTGCTTACATTAAATAAGTTCCATAACTATGGAACAATGAAGAGAATAAAACACAGCATTTTACATTTTTCCCATTTAACTATCATTGTCTTGAAGGTTCCAACAGGCACCTGGGCTTCTTCACTTCACATTTGCAGGTACTTAGTGTGAAGGTGCACAAAAGCTTTGCAAATGTCTCCCTGACGGATTTAGAAGGACATTTTTGCTGGTGGAAGCTTTCTGATGAAAAGATTTTGGTTTTGTTCACTACAATTTAAAGTTGTCATGTTGTAAGCTGGAATCTTCTGTCCCTCCTTCATTTGTGAGAAGAAGCACATTACTGTCCTCATGTGTCCAGCTTGGCCACATGGCTCTTCTGAATTTATTAAGTATGATGTTTCTATGTGTGACTGTATTTATATTTTCCTATTTTTAGTTTATTGTGGCATGGACTTCTATGTCAAATTGTTTTGTAATGTGTTTTATTTAGGCCTTGATTCTTTGCACTATATTCTCCTTTGTGTTTCTATCACACAGGTAATTGTCCTAGGGATAGTTGAAGTTCTATTCCATTTTTATATCAATTTTCTCTTTTTTCTTCAGATTACATCATTTATATTGTTCTGCTTTTAAATTCTCTAAATTTATAATATGCTACTAAACTCCTCCAGTGTAGTTTTCTTTTTGTTTTATATACTTGTATTCTTCAATTTAAAAATTTTCAATTAATTATTTTTACAAGGTTTTAATTTTCTTCTGAGCTATTCGATAATTTAATGTCATATATTAATTAATCTTGATATTTTAATTTATTTTAAATATTTCTTTCATTGTTTTAATAGATTTTCCCAAATGTTTTGAATTTGGATAACAGTTTTCTGAAGTGAAAATTGATAAGTCCATTGCTCAATTTATTTCTACCAGATATTTTAATTAAAACTCTTCTTTTTGCAATATTAGTATTTTTTGGCTATATGTGAATTTTGTTGATAAAGACAAATCTGAGTTCTGTCATCTTTTGAATAAAATTTTGTATTTTGTTGTGAGAGGTGATTGATTCTGAGATGCCTGTTGTGCCTGCTGATAGGTAGGCTAGGGTCTATGCCTTGTTACAATGTATCTGTGGAATACTCAAGGTTTTGGCAAGCCTCTCTAATGGCAAAACTTAATCTTCAAATCATGCTTCTCCTATACAATTTTATTTTAGTTGTTTTTTTTTAAGATGGGCCTAAAGTGCACCTTTCTGTTGAGTATGGACCTTGCTCCTGAGACAAGACTAAGGGGATGTGTCAGTTTGATGTTTGTGGTGGTCATGAGGTATCAACATTTTTGTCTACACTTGCTACACAAAACTTGAGTTCCCATCATGGCAGATTGCTAGGCCATCTTGGATGAGGATTTGTGAGGATCCCCACCCAGGCTTCTGGCCCCTCTACCTTGTTCTGCTCCAGAATTGGAGTCCTCACACTACAAAGAGATGTGATGTGGAAGATGCAAATAGGTAGGAGAAACATTCAGAGAAGGAAAGGGGAGAGGAGGGGAGGGGAGGGAAGGGGAAGGGAGAGGAGGAGAGGGGAAGGGAGGGGAGGGGAGGCACAGAAAGAAGAGCAGAGAGGTGAGGAGGGGGAGGGAAAGGGAAAGCATTTTCCTTTCCTAGTGATCTTGACCTGTCTAGAATGTGTTTTATTTGAATTCTGTTTTATTTGCTGTTATTGCTATTTAATTTAGAGGGTTATAGCATTGCTGATATCATCACAACGAGTAGCACAATTCCTACATAATTGATTTTATTTCTGTATCATATAAATGTATAACTTCACTTTAGATTTCTAAGTAAACATGTACACAAATAAAACATACATATTCTATTAGCTAAAGTCCTAAAGAATTCACCTTAAGATAGCAATGGGCTATAATTTTAATAATAGCCCTTTTGCAGTAATATGAATATATAACTTTCATCATTAATTTCATGTATTTTTCAGCAATACTTGAAATTAGTGAAGAAGAGCCCTAAAGACTTAGCAAGAGGCTCTTAGAGCTTAGCTTGCTATGAGCCTCTTATCCCAGCTTCATTTTCCTTTAACATCCACAGGGACCAGGGTTTTTGTTGTTTGGTTGGTTGGTTGGCTGGATTTTGGTTTTTCAAGTTAAGGTCTCACTCTAACTCAGGCTGACCATGTAGTGTCAAGTTGGTCTCAAACTCATGGAGATCCTCCTACCTTGGCCTCCTGAGTGCTGGGATTAAAGACATGCACCACCATGCCTGGAAAGGGACCACTTTTGATGAAAGGGAAGCTCATTTCAGTGACTTACTCTCCCATAAATGGCAAGTGTCATTCTTGAAGCTCTAGAATCAGATTTATAGTTGTTATCAATTATGCTTTTGGCTAGAAGGCCAAAGCATCTACCTAATGTGACAGATACAACTAGAGAGGAGAAGATATTTAGCCAAAGATGGAAAGAAGGAAGACAAATGATGAAGGGAGGGAAAGATTACAGGGAGAGATGCAGGAAGAGAAGGAAGAAAAAGAGAAAAGAAGGGAGGGAAAAGAAGGAAAAAGCAGAGGAGAATAAAATGTGTCATTAATCTGAAAGATATTATAGGTACATAACTACAAAAGGCCTGAATTGTAATCCCATATGCTAAGATAAATTATAGAGACATAAGGGAAGCCATAGGCAGCTCAGTGAAAAGCTCCCAAGTGCCTTATGGAGAAGGCAGATAAATGAAATAATGGTTATGTAGATACAAATGCATTAGGGACACATTTCACAGTGATCTTTTTAGGCTGATGAAAATACTACTTGCTCATTTTCAATTTTCTATCACCAAATTTAACTTATCTCTGGAATGAACATTTCTCTTTGCTAGCAGACAGTTTAATCTTACCAATTTAAAAGACAGTCACTTCTGCCTTAATATGTCTGTTACTTGAAAAACCACTCAATCAATTCAATATATTCCACCTCTCCTCCTCTTGTAAAGAATCTGCTTCAATGTGGTCTGATTCCTGAGATCTCATAGTCCATGTTTCACTGGGAAGGGTTTATTACATGCTATGCAAGAATTAAAGAGAAGACATCCACCCCACCAGCAGCATGAGCTTGCATGTACAGCGGCATCTTCCAAAAATAAATAAGTCATTCTGTGCCACTCTCTTTATGGCAGAGGTTCAACTTGTCTGCATGTCGATTGGCCACTGTGTTCCTGCAGGTCCTTGTGTATCTTAGCACCACTGAAAGACTATCCAGGTCTGCTGGTTCACCCTCAGAGACTATGCCTTTCCCAGAGCACTTGCCTAGAAAGGAATTCAGACATTTATATAGCCCTGCATCCTCTGTCTTTACTGTGCATATCTACCTTCAAGCCTGAGCAATTAGTGGTACAGACACTGCAGGAACCAGTCTTCCTGAGTTTGACTCCCAGCACCACCAAACATAATTTCTCTGATCTTGGGTGAGTCGCTTAATGTAATGATCTAAATCAGGTGTTTCCCCATAAGCTTGTGGATTTATAAAAGTATTTATTTATTTGCAAGAAAAGAGAGATAGAAGAGAGACAGACAGAATGGGTGTACCAGGGCCTCTAGCCACTGCAAACAAACTCTAGATGCATGAACCACTTTGTGCATTTGGCTTTACATGGGTACTGGGGAATTAAAACGAGGACCCAGATGATCCCTCCATAATCCTCTTGAGGGTTACATCGTTTTGTCTGCTGTCCACAGGTTTCGATGGCACCATTCATTTTGGATTTAGTTTTGTGTATATCTCCCACCCCCAAACCTTCCCATATGTCATGGTTTGATCCAGGTGTCCCCCACAAACAAATGAATGTGTTCTGATTGATCATCCTAAACTGATGGCAGCTTGGGTTTTACAACCTCACTGGAGCTGTGTTGTTGGGAGCTGGCTTATGGGGTTATAAGCCGACTTTCCCTTGCCAGTTTTTGGCACACCTTCCTGCTGCTGTTTGCAGTGCTGTGGCAGAGGTGGTGTCCACCCTTCTGCTCTTGCCATCGTTTTCCCTGCCATCATGGATCTTCCACTTGAGTCCATAAGCCCATTCCTCCCTCAGTAGCTTTTGGTTGGGTTCTTTTTGTCACAGCATTGAGAAATTTGCCTATTACACCATTCCCCTCCCTCCAAACCATTCCTTCCCTATTTTCTGTCCCTCAAGTTGCCTGTCAAGTATGCCTGCAACTCAATCTGTTCCAGGTTAGGAACTACATATGAGGAAGAACATGTGTTGTTTGTCTTTTTGTGCTTGTGTGAGTTTGCTTATTATGATCTGTTCCAAGTCTGTCCATTTTCCTATAAATTTCATCATATATAATTTTTCCTTACTGCTGAGTAGAATATCATTTTGTATATGTACCATATCTTCATTATCCATTTGTCAAAAGATGTACATCTGAGTTCTTAATGATTGTGAAATGAACATCAATAGAAATTGATGAGCAATTTTCTCTGCAGTGAATAGAGAAGTCCAGTAGAGAAATAGCTGGGTCAATTGGTAGCTCTATTTTCATCTTTTTCAGGAGTCTCCATATTGATTTTCATAGTGGTTGTACAAATCTGCACTCCCACCACCATTCATGAATGAGGGTTCCTCTTTTCCCACATCCTCGCCAACATTTGTTGTCCTTTGTTTTTTTTTTTTTTTTTTTTTAGTGATTTTTCATCCTGACTGGAGTAAGATGGAATCTCATAGTTCATTTCATTTACATTTCCCTCATGGTTAAGGTTGTTGAAAATTTTCTTAAGTGAGTTTTAGCCATTTGAATTTCTTCCATTGAGAACTCTCTCTCTCTATTCAACTCTCTACCCCTTTTTTTGAGTGGATTGTTTGATTTTTTTTTATTGCTTAGTTTTTGGAGTTCTTCGTAGATTCTAGATATTAGACCTCTGACGGTAGTGTAGCTGGTGAAGATTTTCTTCCATTCTGATGGTGGTTTGTTGGTTCTGTTTATGATATATGTTTGTCTGTACAAAGCATTTTAGCTTCATGAGATCCCACTGGTTTCATGATTCTTGAATTTTCTAGGCTACTGGGATATTGTTCAGGAAGTCTTTCCCCACTCAAATATCATGAAAAGTTCCCCTTATTTTTTCTTCCAGGTGTTTAAGAGTTTCCGTTCTCATATTGAGGCCTTTCATCCATTTGAACTTGATTTTTGTGCACGGTGAGAAGAGTGGGTCTAGTTTCATTTTTCTACATGTGGTTGTTCAGTGGGATATGTTCCTGACCCATACAGATTGACATTCTAGATATCTACCTTGCTTCTTGGCTCAGGGGCTGAGCTTTTGGACAGTATGAAAACATCCTCACTTAGAGACTTTCAGCTTCATTTGACCAAAGTCACAGTCCCGGTCCCCATCCTGTATGCTTTCTGCCAGTGAAATGAACTCTCTGTTGGAGCCACATTTTCTCTCACACCCATTGCTTCCCTCACCCAGCTCTGCTAATGTTCTTTCCCTTCTCTTCTCCAGGGGAGACAAAGCAAGAACTATCATACAGCTAACCCTGAATATATCACCCCTCCTGCTGCTTTTCTTTTTACCTCCCTACAAGGTGTAAATAGTCTCTTTATCAGAAAATTCTCAGGTGACACCTTTGCCACAGCACTGTGTTTTCTGCCTGAACAGAGTGATCCTAAGGTGATTGAAAGCTACAGGAAAGACTGGCCATCAGGAATACATCATCACAGTGCTTCTTTTTGTTGTTGTTGTTGTTTGTTTGTTTCAAAAAAGATATCAAAATACTCAGCTATTCCACTTGTAAAATCAACTGTTAGATGAACTACTAAAATCTTCATTATAGGAGCTGAATGAAAGGTCATATCAACTGAAGATTTTTAATGAAAGTTAGTTCACCAACTAGTGAAAGGAACAAGTCATTGGTATAGAAATGCTAATACCTAGTGTTACTAAACACAGAAGTCTAGTTTATGAATGATAGTAAGTGAGCAGTGGAATAACGTTCTTTTTTATTTTATTTATTTGCAAAGAAAGAGAGGTGACAGAGAGAGGGAGAGGGAGAGAGAGAGAGAGAGAGAGAGAGAGAGAGAGAGAGAGAGAGAGAGAGAGAGAGAGCTTGTGCATCTGGCTTGTGTGGGTACTGGGGAATTGAGCCAGCATCCTTAGGCATTGTAGGCAAGCACTTTAACTGCTGAGCATCTCCCCAACCCAGAATAATGTTCTTGTAGTGTGAGAAGACACAAAGAGGTATTAATGAGCTAAACCCATATCTCTCATAGAAAAAAAGCAGTAAATCATAACTAAATTTGACAAATCAAGAAATAGAATTTGAATCTGTTGTTTAGGCATTTGAAATTGACAGTCTGGATACAGGTACAAGGGATAGAACAGAACAAGCTATGAAAGAGGAGGGAGGATGGGGGAATTACAGCTTTTCCTTGACGCTCCTCTATTCTATGGCAGTATGATTCTTAAAACTAATTCATTGATTTGGTTTTAAAGTACTAACCACACTGAGAGGATTGTGAGAACCAGGCTGTTCTTTGATTAGTTTTCCACCTCAGGTGTGGGAGGCAGGCTAAGCAGAAAGAAGAGCAGAGACCTAGCAGGAAGCTCTCCTCCTGGAGGCTGGAAGGATCCTCACAGCCTAAGAAAGCCTGGTTCTGCCAGACACAAAGGACTGCTTCTTTCTTATCTGCCAGGGAGCCTTTGCTCATGGAGGGAACCTCTACTCAGTAGGAAGACCCTGAAAGACCCTCTCCCTCTTAACTTTTATCCTCTTTCTTCTCCTTCCTGTCTCCACTTCCTCATCCTCTTCTTCCTCTTTCCTTCAACTCTTCCTTCCCCCTTCTTCCTCCTCCCCTCCTTTTCCTCTCTCTTTCCCTCTCTTCTTCCTCTTCTTTGCTCTTTCCTGCTTTTCCCCTTCCTGTTCTTCCTCCTCTTTCAGAGGGGCTCAGCACCCTGCCTCAATGCCCCTACCTGCCTACCACAGTTACCTAGTGCTTGCATAGTCTCTCTGAATCTCAGGGTGAACTCTAATTTCCCACCCCTAAGGGCTCCTGCTGCTTATACGAATTCCCACACTGAGCTTCTCCTCCTATCAAAGGAACTAGCATATGTAGCAGAAATTTCAGAAATCAGAAACCAAGAGCACAAATGTCATCTGAGGACAAACCTGTCTGGCCTGTGACTCAGAGTCCAGGACAATGTCTGCCCTTTCTGAGATGACTGTGGGACCACTGAAGTTTGTTTTGAGATGGAGCATGAGAGCCAAGCATTTTCTTCCTGTTAGCCTTTCCTGTTTCTGTCTATCTATTATAATGCTCTGTACCACAGTTGACAAATAGAATGGCTGGGTGGATGCCAGGCCACCAATAAACATTCTCCTGCAAAGAACCAGTCCACACAGTCATTTGCTAACACCCTTGGTCACATATTCAGCCGAGACAGGTCACAGAGCCTGATTTTGCCTTTAACTCAGGATTGTTTCAGAGCAATAGGAACTCCTAACTGGAAAGACAAGGGTATCAGAAGTACAGACTCAGTCTTGGTGACATAACATCACTTAGCATTTTAAACAAACAATATGGACAATAATAACTGCACTCGTTGATAAATATTAATCTAAGATATGCACATACTAAGTTAATAGCCATAATGTCTATAAACTAGAAGTGTGTTTTAGCTGGATCTGTAGACTTAAAAGTTCGCATTGGGAAGGTTTGACTACTTAATAAGACTGAACAAATGTGGGCATGGTGACTCATGCTTTTACTTCCAGCCACATTGCCATGAGTTTGAGGAAATCCTGTACTACAGAGTAAGTTCCAGATCAGCCTGGGCTATAGTAGCACCCTACCTCAGAAAGGAAGGAAAGAAAGAAAGAAAGAAAAAAGAAAGAAAGAAAGGAAGGAAGGAAGGAAGGAAGGAAGGAAGGAAGGAAGGAAGGAAGGAAGGAAGGAAGGAAGGAAGAAAAATTGAGAGAGAGAAGGGGAAAAAGAAAGAAAGGATTGGTTACCATTCCAGACCTCGCTGGGACTCTCGATGAAGATCGATGGTATTCTGCGATTTCTTCAGCAACAGGATTTCGTCTCAGACCTGGGGAGGGTGTTCAAGAGCCTTGACAGAATTCTGTCTTGTTTTTGGAACCTCATGGATCACTTTGGTCAACAGCTCAGTGAGGGAA
>PVHP010010528.1:0-47681 GCA_004024765.1 Zapus hudsonius
TTCCTTAGAGAATGGAAAGTGCCTTTCCACACTTTCTCCATGGTTACTTCATCCACTTCAGAATCTCCACCTATCTTACATTGGATCTTTTCTTCTCCCTCATGCAAAGTAACTGCTCCTCACTGCCTTGCTGCACAACTCCCTCTGAAGGCCCTTGTGAAACTGAGCACCCTTGCATGTTACAACTAAGAAAGGAGATTCTGAAGCATACTACAGCTTGGATCACCTCAAGGAGATTATGCTCAGTGAAATAAGCCAGACACAAAAGACCAACTAGTATTGTATTACATTTACTAGAGTAGTCAGTCAGCTGTGAGACAGAAGGAAGGATGTGTTTTCAGAGGCTGGGGGCTGTAGGAGGGAGCCTGGGAGTTCCTCAGTTGAGAAATAAACAGGAGTCCAGGTAGATGGTGGTCATAGTTGAGCAACAGTGCAAATGCATTTATTGCCACATTATGTGCATTTTGCTGCACTTTAGAGACACACAGATTTGTCTTTTGCCTCTGTCCTGTCTACCCACTGACCAACATATCCCTTGGTCATGACCTCTATTTTTAATAATCTTTTAGTTGCTACATAGAACCCAGGGCACACTGCAGGAAGAATTGGCATCTCTGCCTTTCCTTAAGGCCTCCTCATTCCTGCCTTTGGTTTCCTCTCTTCAAGATGGGTACCTCTTCAGTCAGGTTGCACTTCAGACACTCTGCTCACACACCAATGAGCAGCAGAGTAGGTGGCTATGTCATACGCCCTTCTTGTTAAAGATGCATGAGGGTTCTTTCCCCTTTCCTTGGCTAGGTAAAAAAAAAATACTCACAGAACCATGA
Source organism: Zapus hudsonius (assembly GCA_004024765.1). NCBI lineage: Eukaryota > Metazoa > Chordata > Mammalia > Rodentia > Dipodidae > Zapus > Zapus hudsonius. The sequence goes on from PVHP010010528.1 coordinate 828, forward strand.
TCTGCAAGCAGAGAAACAAACTCAGGATGGACATCAGACCTCAGTGTCACAGCAAGAGCCATCAAACACTTTGGAAAAAATAGCAATCTAGGGCCATATTTTCCTGATCTTGGGCTCAGTAAAGGTTTCATAGAAATGACATCAAAAGCTCAAGTGATAAAAAGAAACACTGATAATTTGAGCTTCATCAAAATTTAAAACTTTAGCTCTTTGAAATACAATCCACAAGCAGCAGGGAGGAAAACTATTTGCAATGCATATAACTGACAAGGGAATTGTATCTGCACTCCATAAGTAACTCTTACAACTTAATATTAAGCAGAAAAACAAATTATAAAAATATTGGCAACAGATCTGAATAAACTTTTCTCCACAGAATTTGTATGAATAGCTAATAAGCAAAGCAAATTCACTAGATGTTAAAAATTTAAACCACAGTAAGATACCAGTTCATAACCACTAGAATGTCCAAAACAAACAACAAAATAACCACACACACAACACACACATACACTGAAATAAAATCACAATAAATAGAAATTAGCAAGTGGGAAAAGATGTGAAAGGATTTCATTGCTTATGCATTGCTTCAGTGGATGTCAAACTGGAAAGTGTACAACTGCTTTGGAAAGCGTTGAGCAGTTTCTAATGTTTTTTTTTTTTTTTTACCCTCTTGCCCAAGAATTTTACTCCTAGACTTACCCTAAGGAATTTAAAAAGATTTTTTCATTTAGAGAAACTTGTACAAGAATGCATTTTGCAATGCTATTCAAAGTACTGCAAAGGTGGAAATAACCTGTGTGATGGCTGGGAACTGCAGACCTGTAAATGCACAGAAAAACTAGTTGATCCAAGCAATCTATGTCTTTTTTTTCCAAGAAAATCTTGCTATGTAGCCCAGACTGGTTTAAAACTCATGATTCTCCTGCCTCAGTTTGTGGAGTGCCTAGATTACAAGTGCATGCCACCATATAATCTTTGACAATAGAACGAAATGAAGCAGTGCTTCATGCTATAATGTAAACATCTCAAAAATATTATGTCAAAGCTCAATAAGCAAGGCACCAAATGCTACATAGTCTGTAATTCCACTTATTTGAGGTAACCTGGATAGGCAAATCTATAGAAAGAAAGTGGATTTGCAGGCACTGTGTATGACAAAATGTGAATGAAGAGTTATGGATGGTTTGTGAGATGGTTAGGTTATGTTGTCAACCTGATCTTTTTAATTATCTTGGGTGGGTCTCTGAAGATGTTTATAGGAAGACAGCCTCTCAGTAGGGGGGCAGGATGTAAGGAAGCTCAGAGGAGCTAGAAATGAACATCCCTTCCTGAGAGGGCAGTGCAAGAAAGAAATTCCAGAGACTTGGGAAGCCATTAAGTCTAGGAAAGGGTTGTAAGACCCCACCCTAAGGCTACATAAAGGGGAAGGAAACTTCTCTCCCTGCTTGCTTCCTCCCCCCCCATCTTTTTTACCTGTGTGTGTAGTGTTGGTGATGGGTTTCTCTCTCTGCTTGTACCTATGAAAGGGGGCCAGCCTCTTTTATCATTATGGAATGTCCCCTAAATATGTAGCTTCAATAAATCTTTCCCTTCCATAAACTGTACCTGGTTTGGAGATTCATCCCATCAGCATGTGGATGACTGTGACAGTTTGTTTTGTGATAATGGATGTCTTCTAAGAAAATTGTGGTGAAGGATGCACAACATTCTAAATTTACTTAAAACTTATTTAACTTTCATTTGAAGATAAGTGATTTTATATGTAAATTATGCCTTGAGGAAGTAGTTAAAAATAGATTTCACTATTTGGTTGGGTATGATTCCCATGTCATATAGGTTACAGACACCCATTACAATGTCCAGCTTGTTTTACATGGGTTCTGGGCACCCAAAGTCAAATACACCTGCTTATGCAGCAAATACCTTAGCCACTGAGCCATCTTCTATAGCCCAAGGGTAGCTTTTGACCAGAGGTATCAGAAGCATTTTTTTTCATTTTCACCTTTACCTCATTTTAAATTTTTTACTGAAAATCTGTAGATTAAATTTCTCTTTGACACTCCATCATAAGCCAGTGTGTTCCTGGACTGAAATGCTGTTGTTTCTGACCTAACTGTGCTTGATGTTCTGAATGTTCAGTCTGTGTTCCTGTACATGGTATACCAGTATCCTGAAGACCCTGTCATTTGATGGCTTGAATTTCTCCCAAACATATTCACATCTGTTGTCAATATCACCATCATGGACGATGACATCCTACTAGCCTGCAAGTGCTGCCATAGCAACAAACCACAGAATGGCTGACAGCTTAAACAGAAGATGTATGTGGTCCACAGTTGTAGAGGCTGGAATTCCAAGAATAAAGTGTCAGTAAGATTGAGATCAGGAGGGAAAGCCTGCTCTGGTCCTATCCTCTGACTTTGATGGTTTGTTGCCATCTATAGCATTCACAGGTCTAAAGAAGTCTCACCTGCATCTTTGTCTCTTGCACATGACATTCTCCTTGCATGTCTGTCTCATCCAAACATTTCTTGTGTATAAGGACACCAGTCTTATTTGAGAAAGGCCCAACTTAATGCTCTTATGTTAATATAATCATATGCAGGAGGATGACTTCATTCCTAGATAAGGTCTCATTCTCTGAGGTTCTAGGGGATTAGGCTTTTGACATATGAATTTGTAGGGAATTGATTCAACTCCAAGCAGGTGCTTATAATCCTTTGCCATGTAGCAGTGAAACTAAGGCAATTTTGATGCAACTTTAAAATATGCTGTAGCTTCCTTAGGCTTTCCAGATCAAAAGGGAGAACCCTCTCAGAACCTATAATCATGGAGAAATCATCATACTGCTCTGCAAACCCATCCCCAAACTACTTAGTTTGTGTGGGCCCACTTCTATGGCATTCTCTTCCTTCACTTATGGCCTTGGGTACCAACAATCTTCATGGCCACTGCTGAGTACTCATCACCATTTTCCTAGGATAACATTTTTGGGGATTTTTATTAGTATTGACCCCTTCCACTAGATTCCCTGAGGCCCCGACATCTATTATCTGCAATGTCAGAGGTGCTAAATAAATACTTGACGAGTGAATAGTTAAAAAGATTTACAACTTATATCTCTGCATTATTTATTCTTTTGATAGACTATGGAGAAAACTTTGAGGAGTCTTATTGTTTTCTTTGACTTCCCAACCCTTCTCCAATCTGCTAGCAACTGCATATAGTAGGTGCCAGGGTTAATAAAATGATACCCCAGAGTGTGGTGCTTGAAACATTAGGTATTTGAGCTAAAGAAGTACCCTCAAGATTTTTCTGTCTTCTAAGCTCTTTATGCCCTGAAACACAAATAGGAATTTTCTCTGGAGGTCCCCAATATGACTAAGGGAGCTTCCCAGAAGGAATGCAGGGACCTTGCCTGACCTGGTATCTTAGTAATCTGAAGAGGTTAACTCAAAGGGAATGGAGACCAAAAAGGTGGTACGTTTGTCAGAGAGATTTTTCCACAAGCAGGGATCTATTCCTCTAGGGGTCTTACGGGAAAGACTTAATCTGTTTAGTAGGACAGGCTTTGTCCAAGATGGCATTCCTCCTCCCATCTTCCCATGGCCTGTACTTCCTACTGGAGGGTTCAGGCCCCTGTTACACCCTATTACTTCTCCCTGCAGAAGGTCTCTACTTTCTGTAGCTCAGAACACTATTTCAACTTCAAACATCTGGTAGTTCTTTGAATTTTCAAACTGTCTATGATGCACTTTCACTTGTATGTAATATACTCATATATCTTGTCTCTTGTTAATCTATGTACTTAATTTGTTTTATAGACTCGGATTATTAAAACTTCAGGAAGGTGTAAGGGAATATGATTCCATGCTTGCTTACACAATCAGTAATGCCTGTCAGATAAGTAAATGAAAGCCTAACAGAGAAAATGTTTTCACCTTAGAATCTAGACAGAGGTCATCCATTGTATTACTTCCATGTAAGATTCAATGTGTGAACTTCCACAGTGCATACATATTGCATCATTAAACCAGCAGCATGTTATTGGGTTACAGATTTGGCTCTATTGCATCCTCCTTGTTCAGAGGGAATTATGTGGTAGTGACATTGACCTCTGTATACCATAAGGGAGTTGGAAGATATGAGAATATATAAATGGCTCCAGCTCCCAAAACTACTGTGACTGGTGAAGCAGTCCGTGTATGCTACTTCAGAGTGTGGTGGACTGATTGACTATGTCCTTTAGTTCTGCCTGCCTGGTGAATATGCTCAAAGGGGACAACTACCTCTCTGATTGCCCCTTGTCACTCTGCATTAGTTCTCCTCCTTCCCAGTGTCTTTCAACCTTGAGGTTTTACTACAACATGTTGGCAATGAGACTTCTCTACCCAGGAAGGCTACATAGAGCAGTTTGTGAACCTGCTGATACCTAGCGGATAAAGTGACACATAGGGCCTATGATATTTTCAAGGGTTGCAAGATGTTACAGTTGAGAGGAGTCTTGCTGTTTGTCACAACAGCCTTCTTATTTTAGGTAGGAACATGACCAAGTCCACATAAGAGCATCCCGAGAAGACTTGCTTTGGAAGGAATCATTGAGGATTCTCTGGTGAGACAGGACAGATGGGAAAGTCTTCCCAATCATGGAGAGGAACAGACAATTGCCCAGAGACACTTGAGTTTTTGATGCAGCTGTAAAATCATGCACAATACTAGCACAGACCAGCTGGAGTTTAGGGCCACACAATGGCCAAGAGGTACCATGCTTGAGAAGAGGTGTTTAATTATGCAAGGTGCTTTGTGCGAAGTCACCTACAGTGTGGGACAGATCATTCAAGAAGGATCCACCCATAATTGCCTGGGGAATGCTGATTGAAGGTTCTGGAAAGTCCTAGGTCCACATTGAACACAAGTAAGGAAAGGCAGTATATGGCTGGGCTGTATTCTAACTCCTCTGTTCTGCCTCAGACATGTTCCCCAGTGTGACAGGGCTGACTAGCAAGGACTGGAGACTTCCTTTGCTGACAAGGTAAATTATGTGAGGGATGGACTGCCTCGGTGTGACAACAAGGACACCAGCCAGATGAGGGTAAAAGAAACCAAGGAAAGGATAAACCTCAGGAGAGCCATAATGAGAGAGAAGGATTAGAAGATATGCCTTAGAAAGACTGATGAGAGATAAGGCGATGTAGAAAATATGCCTCAGAAAGATTTATGAGAGAGAATGGGGGGTCAAGATTATGGAGGGAGGGGTGATGCACCTCAGTTAGTCTGTGATGAGAGAGAATGCAGAAGAGAGAAGCCTCAGGAGACTGATGAATTACAAAGGAAAAGGATACACTAAAAGGAAATTTGATTGAGAGAGTGGGTAGGGGGATACACCTCAGCTAGGCTGTGTTGAAAGAGAAGGTGGGAAGGAAAAATAAGCTTCAGTAAAACCTCAGAATGAGTGATAAGGAAGCATGGGGTAAGATAAGCCTTGGAAAGGCTTATGAAAGAGAAGGGGGAAGATATCCCTTAGCAAGAATGTGACGATGGAGGAGGAAATAAAGGACATGTTCATATGAATTCCAAGTACTTTGTGGATTGAGTCCATATCATACATTTATATTAAAACTTTGTAAATGTGAAATGAATAGAAAATGATGAATGAGCAAATACATGAATTATTGCATTCATGAATAAATGAATCTATTAAATAAATGCCTATTGTTCACTAGTTGCTAATCTTTCTCACAAATAAACCACAATATTTAAAAATGATGTCTCATTACATCCATCTGTCATTGCTGTGATGTCTTTGGCATGCATACACAACATTCTATCTGTCTACATATGTGACTATAACAGTTGGTAGGCCCAGGTACAGAATAGTAGATAAACTATTTTTAGTGTTTGTTGCAGTCATCTTTCTAGTTGCTGCGCAGGAAGAACCCAAGCAAAAGCGGCTTGTGGAGGAATGGGTTTATTTGGCTTACGGACTCAAGGGGAGACTCCATCCTGGCAGGAAAAACGATGGCATGAGCAGAGGGCTGGACATCACCTCTGCCACAGCACTGCAAACAGTGGCAGGAAGGTGTGCCAAATACTAGCAAGGGGAAGCTGGCTTATAACCCCATAAGCCCGCCCCCAACAACACAGCTTCATTGAGGTTGTAAAACCCAAGTTGCCATCAGCTGAGGATCTATCAGAACACATTCAATTGTTTGTGGGGGACACCTGTATCAAGCCATGACAGTGTTAGAACAGTAATTCAATGTGTGCTTGGTGTTTGTTTCTCTTTCCTTCTCAAGAAAGAATGCTCAGCTACTGTGCTACTGATTACTCAATATGCAGATTCATTTTCCCTTCCCAACAGTTTGTAACTGGATCTATGAATATGCATATTTGTGTCTATAAATCATATATAGCATATAATATATGTATATGACACATATTTACACACAGTCAACATTTATATTCATGAATGCAACTAACCATGGGTTGAATATATCTGGGAAACAATTTCATTTGTACTGAACATATCCAGACTTTTTTCCTGATTATTATTCTCTAAAAACATCATAGTATAACAACTATTCCATATAGCATTTACATTGTATTGGCTATGAAGATATAATTTTTAAAATACAAGAGTGTATGCATAATTAATATGCAAATTCTACATTATTTCATGTAGGAAACTTGAGTTTATAGATTTGGTATCTGCAGGGATCCTGGAACCAGAACTCCATGGATCTAGAGGGCAAATTGTATGCATGCACATATGTGGTTGTATATATATTTATACAGATCTATGCCCCTGGTTTTTATCTTTGATGCTATTTAATCACTACAGGGCACTCTGCAGCTGCATTATCTGTTCTGCTGCCAGCTCTTCTCAGTCTCAGTCAGGGAAACTAAATGCCACATGGTCCTAACCCAGGCATACCTGGCAGACTGGTGTCAGCACCTCAAGTGTGGCTCATGGCAGTGCTAAAGAAACAGACCAGAGGTGGTTGTGATTTTCCTATCAAGTCTAGAAGCTTTATTCATGGACAGTTTCAGGTCAAAATATCATGCAGCAAGCCTTAATGCTGATAAGGACTTTTTACCAAACAATAACAGTCAGTTTTGTTTTTCTGTTTCTCTCTCTCTCTCTCTCTCTCTCTCTCTCTCTCTCTCTCTCTCTCTCTCTCTCTCTCTCTCTCTCTCTCTCTCTCTCTCTCTCTCTCTCCCCTCTCTCTCTCCATGCCAGTTCTCAGAAGCATCCCTTCTTTCCTGAGAAGTAAAGAAATAGCATCACTACAGCAAGCTCCCTCCACCCCCATAGAGCCTCCAACATATGTTTTAATACAGGAAGTACTAGAATATTGTGACCAAGTTTCAGATAATTCTCTAGCTCCTGGCCTGCATTAGATCTTTGCAGGCAGTTATCCCTAAAGGTAAACCTGGTAATGGATTATACAGGCCAAGAAGGGTGTCAGTGGGTTTTTATAGGCATGCTACTCAGTACTGTAGTGTTTGAACATCTCATATGACTTTCTCAGATAATATTGTGGGTTTGAAATCTACATACCTGGAGACACCCAAAATGATTGTAAATTTTGTGACATCACACCCATACATTTTATGTAACAACAGTTTTCTGTCACATTTTATGTGACAACAGTCTTCAATGTGAACAGGAAATGTATCACAACTGATTCAATTACTGGCTGTTCATTATATTGACAGTTATAAATTATAAAACAATTCTGATTTACACAGCAGCTAAATAATTGACATCTTTGGTTATAGTTCAACAAAATCTAGAGTTCAAACTCATAGGAAGAAAGAAAATGTATCTATTAACTGTGCAGTGTGTGGCCCTGCAAAGGAATGAGACACATAAAGGACACTTATTATTGTTCTCACACTAAAAATAATCTAGCTGTTATCCAACTGGAGGCATCTCACATATGGAAAACCGGTATTTTAATATCTAACATTACTCACAAAGTCAGAAAAATGTACAATTAACTTGATTGCTGATGCTCTAACCAATGCTTTGGTGAATAGAGACCTTTTAGTACTTTAAATCACCATGTGGGTGCTGCATAAAACTGTGCTTTCAGTGGCCTTGAGTTGGCTTGGCTGGTCCACAGCTTTGCGACATAACTCAGTTGAACTCATTTGAATATGAATAGCATTAGATATTATATTTAACTGTAATGGTTCCATAGCTCCCAGCTGAGAAGTGCCTTGCTTTACTAAAACAGTGCTCTTCCTATTGAGTATTTTATTAGTTCTTGTTTATTTACCAACTTCCAAACTAAAATATGAGCATTTGTATAGTCAGAATTATCCATTCATGAATCTGCTTTGCACTACAGGCATTTAACTTTATCTTCATGAACCTTAAATTTTCTATGTGCATGGGTGATATGTATGCATACTGCTGAAAGGGAATAATTAGAAACATCTGTTTACAATCACCAGGAGCAGATATTAGAGGAATTAAAGTAAGTATAACCATCATTCATCAGCCTGAAGAAACTGAATATACAAAAATGTCTGAGTATCATGAGAATAAAAGATTTCTCTATGAAGATGTAACTGCATGAATGTACTACCTGATCAAAAATATGCCCTGTGACATGATATAACTAAGCACAATAACATGTACTGAAAAAGTAGTAGCATCAGTCATTTCTATTCTTAATTTTACTGAAACAGCTAAGCTGTCTAATGTTAACAGCACATGTTGCATTGTCATATCAGTTGTTTTTTCTTGTTTCTGGGACAAAATGCCCAACCAGAAGAAACATAGGGAAGGAAAGATCTACTTTCAGCTTTCAGTTTCTAGGGGGAAGTTTCATCATGGTGGGAACAGCAGGGGTAAACAGCTGGCACATTGTCACATCAGCATGGAGGAAGGAGGGAGGGAGAGAGAGAGAGAGAGAGAGAGAGAGAGAGAGAGAGAGAGAGAGAGCGAAACACATGGAAAATGGTGGTAGGCTATAGCACCTCAAGGCCCACCCCCAGTGACACTTCCTCCAGCCAGGCTCTACCTCCTTAAGGTTCCACAAACTTCTGTGGAAGATATTTCATATAGAAACCACTAACCACTACACTTGGCCATGATAATTTACATCTTCAGGCCCTGGAACATGTATGGCATGTTCTTGATCTGAGGCTGTCTTCCAACACCATGGCTTAAGACAGTTGAAAATTGGTGATAGTGAAGCTCTGATCCATGTCTTTCTAGCATTGTGTCCAAGGTTGAGGATGAGTTAATGGCTTTTGTGCTGACCCCACTTGAAGCAGTTTGCAGAAAGACCACATTGACAAACACTAGTCCAGAAGTGAGTGAGACATTGTGTTCTTGCAACTCACCCAGAACAGACTCTCCACAGACCATGGCAGAACTTTGTAGAAATTTTTCATATGCCCGTGTTTCACTATACATGTGTTTTCTAAATACAGATTGTTTCTTGATTTTGATAAAGTTAAAGATTCAATCAAAATGTGTATGACTGGACTGGAGAGATTGCTCAGCGGTTAAGGCACTTGCCTCCAGTGCCTAAGGCCGTGGGTTCAATTCCCCAGTACCCATATATGCCAGACCCACAAGGTGGTGGCCCTGGTGCATTCTCTCTCTCTCTCTCTCTCTCTCTCTCTCTCTCTCTCTCTCTCTCTCTCTCTCTCTTTCTCTCTCTCTCTCTCTCTGTATTTCTCTGCTTGAAAAAAAAATGTGTATGACTCATAAAAATTAACATGTGCAAAGAAAGGTAAGTACCACAAATGGAACCTTATAGAAAAACATATTATTATGACCCAATGCAGCTTGGATAGGGACTGTAATTGAATTAGAGAATTAGAGAAAAGAAAAAGTACAGATCACAAACAGACTCCAAGACAGTGCTAACAGGGAAGAAGTTGAGTAACAAATCAACTCTTCAGTTTTCAGACAGAATGATAGAGCCTATGGCAGGTATGCATCAAACTGCCTTGGAAGAGGGAACAGGAGGAAAGGATCAGGCATCCAGCCCAGGAAACTTAATATTTAGATGTAGATGGGATTTGTCAGCCAGCCCAGGGCTCACCAGGACCCAGTGGATGAAACACAAAAGCATGATGAATGGGTATCTCAGAACTGAGCAGAGAATTGAAAAGAATACACTTATCTTCCAGCTACCTCTGTCCAGATACTGACTCGGGTTAGGGGAAAATCTCACTGAGACCATTCTGGAAATAGAAGCAACCCTTGAGAGAGCTGTTGCTTTGGGATGGGGATTTCTGTGTCTCTAAAATATAGTTAAATAAATCATTATAGGAATCAACTGTAAATGATGAATAAATTATATAAATGTATCATTGAATTCATAGAAAAACAAGAGAAAGCCCTAGGAGCCATAAAGTACACAAATTTGGACAGAAAATGGAACATGAAAGCATTACAAGACACTTGAAGGGTTTTTGCCTTTGAGGGTTTTGATGGCAAGCAACAAACATGAAGCCTGAGAACTGGAAAGCTCCACAGGGCAGAGGTTGACTTTAATCTTCATTAAGTTGTATACCCAAAGGGCTTCACAGGAAAAGGTGCCATAGAACAAAGGATGATAAGGAAATGTAGCTGTTTCCTTTGGGCTACACGTAGACAAGAAAACATCCACCCTGAGCATGTATGTCCAATCAATGCCTGTACCAATTTGGCGTGATGGTTTGATTTTATCCCACAGAGAAATTTCACTGCTCATGATCCAAGCTTGCCAACCAATATGGAACACTTAGTGAAAGCACACAGAATTTTACCCAGGTTACATGGAGTTTCCTCTCTATTTTTTATATGCCAACAATAACTTTATTTGGAAAAATAGTTTAAATAATACTTCACTGAGGAATTCCTTCCTCTAACAGGGAGGCCCTGGGCTTTTATTAGGAGGATTTGAAAAGACAATTCAGGATAGAAAAAGTATCAAATGGAATCTAGGTCAGAGGAGAACCCTCTCTGTGCTTGGTACTGTCCAGTGTTCTGAAGATATGTGTGTGAACCAGAGGGATATTTTGTCCTTTCCTTGATGTTTTCGCTGTGGAGAAAAGAAAGAAACAGGATCCATCCATACAATAACTATACAGTGCAGAATATGATTGGAATTAAAATATGGGAAGATGCAGATGGTAAATGTTGACATGGTCTGGACAACTCATTAAAAGGGGATCTGAGCCAAAACAGGTGACAGAAGTCAGCCAGGAGGTACAGTCAAAGAGCATGAGTGAGGGAAGATGTTTGGGCTTATTCAAAACAGAACAAAGGGAATTCTGCTAGAATTAACATGGGTGAAACATCAGGAGATGGCATCAGAGATGGGGTAAGTGGGCAGGGCATGTCAACTTGGGATTTACTTTCCATGGAACAGGCAGTGACTATGTTTTGAAGGAAAGAGTAAATGATGCTATTCTACATTGTCAATAAATTGCTCAGGTTGAGAACAGGAATATGGGAGAAGAGCAGTGAAGCAACTATTTAGGAGTCCAGTAAAGTAAGAAAGGGGAGAGAAGTTGGGGTTAATCACATGCAATTTCAGTGATAAGAAATGGTGGATCCAGGATCCACTACTAATCTACATGAGGACAGAAATTCAGATGAATTACCATGAAGACAAGACAATAGATAAATGAAACATCTCTGGTGGTTTGGGTTAGAATGACTGGAAGGATAAATCCCTTACATGAATCTAGAAATCAGGGTGTTGTTTTGAGGATAAGATCAGCAGCCCAACAGAGATGAGTTGATTTTGTGGTTTGAGTTAAAGTTTGGGTAAGAAAAAAAATTGGGAATTAAAAAATATATTTGAATTTCAAAGCCATAAAACTAGCATCAGTCATTAAGGAAATGTGTACAGAGAGCGATGAATGGAGATCTAAGTTGTTTGAGTGAGAGGGTATATGGTATTTCAGGATGAAAAGCTCTGAGGACCTCTGTCACTAGGAACAAAAGATGAATTGGGGGGGGTTAGAAAGGACAATGAGCCCATTAGGTATCCAAAATTTCTGGAAGAGGATGTGAAGAATGGTAGAGTTATATTTTGCCATACACATAAACTAACAAGCTAGCTGGCCACAACTTACTAGATGCATGAATGTCATGGCTTAGAGATTAAGAGTAGTTTGCTATTCAAACCAGGGTTTGTTACATAGTTTGTATCATGGGAGCAAAATGAAAACATGGGATATATTGTTCAAAGAGCAGAGCTACAATGCCATTACTCTATAATGAAAGGGCTAACACGATACTCTCCCTTGTCTTGCACTGTGATAGACTGAGCATATGGAAATCTGCAGAATGGCCTCCTGGCACTGATTACTGGTTTGATTTGAAAACAAAGTACCTCCCCCAAAAGGCTCATGTGTAAAAGATTTTGTCCCCAATTGGTGGACCCAAACTGAGAAGTGACTGGATCTGGAAGGCTTTGATCAAATCAATTCCTTAACCCAGTCCCTTCATGAACTCATAAAATGACGACAATATTGAGAGATGGCTTCTTACTTGGAGGAAGGAGGTCACTAGGGGCTCCCATAGAAGCATATTTCTTATTCTTGGCCACTTCCTCTCTCTCTCTCTCCAATTTCTGGACATGTAGTGAGCAACTTTGTTCCACCACATCCATTTGAGTCATGATATTCTACCTCATAGTAGGCCCATAAAATTGGAGCAAGACAACCATGGGGACTGAAATTGTAAGTCAAAATAAATTCTCTCTTCAGTTGGTATCTCAAGTATTTGAGCATAGTGGGAAAAGGTGACTGTCACAATGCAAATAACTCAGAGGAAAGGATCGCTCTATGTAATTCCATGCACACACACACACATACACACACACACACACACACACACACACACACACACATCCTGTTCTCAACCTAGGCAATTTATTGATGATGTAGAATAATATAAATTACTCTTCTGTTTAAACATATAGTCACTGCCTATGATATTACATATATATAATAAATAATAATAAATATTTTTATATTTGTGAGATTAATAATTCAGGAAAAAACAACTATCAAAGTAACATTTTTCAATTACATGAAGTGTATCATTGTTAACATTGTGACTTGTCTAATAGCAATATTTTAACAAGTTCTGTGGAGCAACCAGAAATAGAAATGATCTCAGAAATGAATGGGCTTGCTGTCTGAAAATAGTACATCTGCTTAGATGCAAAAAAAAAAAAATCTTTCAATGTGTGCCATCACTAATACATGGGATTTGTCTTTGAGGTGAGAAAATCCATTGAAAAAAAATCCTGCCATGAAGGTCCAGCTATACATAGCTTCAAAAACAAGTGATTTCCCAGAAATCTAAATGTATACAAGGTATCTTGGTTTAAAACCGTAGTCATTCTTTATTTTCTGATAAATTCAAGGATTTTTTTTCTACATAAGCATTTGTGCATTTTGTTTTGTTTTTGCCTCAATTAAAAAGAGTTTAATTCTCTTTAAACTTCTCTTGAAGAAAGAGAATTAATGTTAAGTGACATTCAGTTAAGAAAATCATATCAATGAAAACTCTGTAAACCACATAACCTCAGACATGACCTTCTCTATATAAACATACAGACTGCTCAACCTTATGATCCTCTGTGAGTGTTATGCTGAAGCAAAATATGGGGACAGCAGCATGGATGACAGAGCTCACTGAATGCTGCCTGATTGGAGCTGGAGAAGTCTCTTGCCACTGTAAAGCTGTAACATTATCAGTTAGACAAGTGTCTTTAGAGAGAATGATGGATTTTAGAGGCACTTTGATTAAGGATTGTTGATGCCTATTTTCCACAGCTATTTCTCAGAATACCTTTGCATGAAAAGTATAATTTGGGAATAACTGTATTTCCTTTTGGAGACATGTTAATTTAAGATCATTTCTGGATAAAAAGTATGTGTCTGATTAGAGTATGTGTCAGATTATTCTTTCTTATATCCTGCAGGAATGTGTGTGTGTGTGTGTGTGTGTGTGTGTGTGTGTGTAGATACAGACAGAGAGAGAAGCATATGCATATAAAACATGTCATTAGTATTGTTCAGGTGGACACTTATTTATGATGAAAGACATTATGTAGTGACTCCTCACTTTACTAGCACATTCCAGATTTTCCTTCATGCAGTGTTTTGTTATGATTGCCATATCACTCTTAGGTTTCACCTGTGGCCTCTGTGGTATGCAAGGTCTAGAGATAGACTTAGCGTGCTATAGATACCAAAGTAAGTATTTTCTGTGATAATCTAATTTGGTACTTCATGACCTCCCTTCCTCTATTGTGTTGCCATGACAACATCAGTGGATGCACTGACCCTGAATGCTGCTGATGCTTACCTCAGGACCTGGTTTCAGATATGGAGATATTTACAAAATTGTCTTAAGGATGTAGCAATTGAATGACTGCTGAAGGTTAGGATGAGAAAGAAGAAAGAGGCAAATATACCACACACATTTATTTTTGATTTATGTGAACGAGTGGTTAGATGGGAAACATAATAGGAACAGACTGGATATAGAAAGATAGTAAATTAAATTTGGATTACTGAGTTTATGTCATATGTGGGGCTGCTGGATGGAAAAAATGGCAGCTGAACATGGTCAATGGAAGGAATCTTAGATAAGTAGGATGTACAAGAAATATAGGTGAGAGAGCGAAGTCTTTTCCATGGTTTGAGTAAATGTCCACTAAAAGCTTATGTGTGAAAGGATTTGTCACCAGCCTGGATTTCCACTGGAGACAGGCCTGTTGAGAGGAAGGTGGGTCATGAGGGTGTGCTGTTGAAGGACATATTGGCACCAGTGCTATATTTTATTCATTCCCTGGCGACCATGCAGTATGAGATTTCTACCCTACTACCAGCTCCCACCATGATGTGCTGCTTACCCAAGGCAGCCCAAAACCAGTGGGTCAACTTACCATGAACTGAAACTTCCAAAAAGTTGAGCCCAAAGAAATCTTTTCTCTTAAAAGTTGATTATCTTATTTTGTTATAGTTACACAAAGCTGACTAGCAGCCATGGCGGGTCAGTCAGAAATGTGAGGAGCATATTTAGCTCCTTGCTGTTCATTGGTGCCTGGTTTGAGAGAACAAGTAACCACCCCTTTCAAAAGGCTACCAGGGTCCAAACCTACAATGAAAGGAGGCTGCGGATAAGATAGCTGGAATATGTATCTTTGATGAAGGGCTCACTCCAGTATGAAAAGAAATTTTCCAAAGGCACAGAGGGCAGCTGTTGGGAGGAGGTGACCTTCAGCACTTTGGTGGTGGGGGGTGTCCTTCCAGAACTGGCAGGATGGTTAATGGTATCTTTATTAGCACTCTAGATATATTTTTTTAAATTTGTATTTGATTTTCATATGTAATTTCAAACTGATTCATAGAATATAAAAGCTCATGGCAGAACGGGGACAGTGAGCTTGTGCCTGAGTTATATTGGGATACTTAGTGTAGAATGGAATGAAGGTTTGGAAAGCAAGGCATGGAACCTGCATCAAGTAGCATGAAGAAATCAACATCATGAGGCAGGGGTTTTGACTCTCAGTTTGGGAAAAGAGAATATTACCTTTGTAGTTCTGTAGGTATGTGATATGAAAAGATGGGGCTGGGGGGAGCAGAGGGTCTTCTTTTGGGCTGTTTGGCCTTTCTCTAGGATAAAAAATGGGAAATGCTCCTTGGTGCTTTGGATGAGTGCAGCTTACTGTCATCCCCATCAGTTTTATGAAATGAGCGTTTTCATCTTGTTTTTGCTGAGGCCCTCAGAGATGAGGAACCGTTGCTATGGAAAGTGCATGGCAAGGATGCCAACCTTGGGTGCTCACTCTACATAGTGACTAAGTGGCCCACTAGCTGCTGCTGGAAGGCTCAGTCAGCTAGGGACTTCCAACTTAGATTTGCCTGGTTCTCACTGGTCTAGTTTGCATCCTCTCAATGTCTTCAAAAAATTTATTTGTCCTTTGTGTATAGGTCATTGGAATTATTTTTTAAATTATTTATTTATTTGCAAGCAAAGAGAGAGAAAATAGAGAGGAGAGAGACAGGGATAGAGAGAGAAAAAAAGAGAGGGGGAGAATGGGTGTGTTAGAGCCTCCAGCCACTGCAAATGGACTCCAGGTGCATGCACCATTTTGCCACTTTGTGCATCTGGCTTTATGTGCGTATTGGGGAATTGAAACTGGGTTGTTTGGCTTTGCAGGCAAGTGACTTAACCCCAATAAGAAATCTCTCCAGCCTTCATTTTTCTATTTAAAGTATTTTGATTCCAGAAAAATGTCTGCAGCATCATTTCACATTTAAAAAATACGTATTTTCAAAATAATTCTTATCCTGCTCATTTTCTAAGATGACTTCAAGGGAGTAGAACTATCTATTTTCCCAACTCTTCCAGATTTTATACAGAGGAGACTAATCCAGCATTGAATACATTTAACACTTGGCATATAAATGAAAGAGATAGAGACCATGAGCTTTTTGCCAGGTAACAGACTTCAGCAAGATTAGATACCTACAGTGTCCATCGCCCCATTTTCATACCCCAGACTTCTACTGTCCAGCTGGCTGTTTATTAGTGAGATGCCCCATGGTTACATACTTCTTTTGCATTATTAGACACTTACTAACTCATCAAGGTGTGCCCTCCCTGGTGCTATCCCCATTTGAACATGTGGTAAACTGTCTTCCATGATGACCCTGGCCAGACCTGGACAGAGAGGTTTGTCAGGACACAAAAGAAAATCCTATCACAGTGTCAGTGTCAATATTCCTATGGCAAATGGCAAAGCAAGAGAAAAACCAAATTTATCAGCTCATAGATTGACCTGACACAGGAGCCTTCAGACAAAAAAACCAAAGATCCAGGATGAGCCATCCTTCATGCTTAAATTCCTTATAGCCTGTGGGACATTAGCCTTGTAGAAATTTGTATGACCAAGAGGATGTGCTGTAACAGTAAGCACGTGATGAGAGCCAAGAAGCTGTCTCTAGATTCTTTCTGCTTCTATTTCTTTCTTCAGAGTTCTGTGTAGTATCACTTCTGGAAAGAGGGTCTTATGACCGAAAACAAGGGAGATGGGGGAATTACAGTAATATTTTTAGGTTTTATACCTGGCTTTGGGGAAAGGTGGTCTGCAAGTTTATGACTCACCTTAGAAGCAATTATATTATCTGTAGCTTGCCTTGGGTGAGAGAGAATGACAGGTGTCACAGGAAGGCAGAATATCAGAGAGAAATTTGGCTTCTGAGGCTGCTTCCTGGGCCTTCATCCCAGGACACTGCTTTTGGAATTCTGACAGATGGTGCATAGAGCCAGGTCTGGAGGGGCTGATTTTAGACTTGAGCAGCTTCTTCTAAAGCCCCTTCTTTTAATTACTCTAATTTTCCATGGCTCATTTTTGTCCCCCACCATATTGTGAGATTCCAATGATGATTAACTTCTCTTTGGATCTGAGCCCCAGCAGGCATCTCACTCCATGGTAGACACTCTGTGAATGCTTGGAACTAGGAGAGAAGACTCTAAGGGCTGGAAGCCAGGATGCTTCTATGCAACACTATCATGGAGATTCAGTCAATGGAAGCCTAGATAACTTCCCAGTCTTCTAAAGGAAGAGAGAAGCTTGGAATGTTGAGTACTCTTTTCTAGGTCATCACATAGGATAAATTGGAATTTTCTCAGCACATTGTGTTAATCAAAATGCAAAGATCTTCCCAGCCTGACCTTAGCAGCAGAAAGCTTGAAAAAGGAAGTCAGCACCACTGGAGCTTATGGAAACTGCTCAGAGAAATTTTCCATCTTCCTTTACCTGGGAACAACTTACCTGCAAGATTTGCTCTCATAAACTTGCTGAGCCTGATGCAAGCGCAGGTGTCCTGTGGTTTTCACAGCTGCAGTTAAGTATTTAAATTTGGTTTAGAGATTGCATTTCTTTCTCAGATATAGTAATTTTTTTCTTCTTTTCCTGTGCTAAGGAATCTAGTCAATTACTTAATTGCAGAATAATGAGCAATATTTCCACTTCCAAATATGTATCCTTGTCATTTTAATGAGATAAATGCCAAGAGATTTGTGTAAGCAGGAGGAAACTTTGTTGTTTAAATAGCTTACTGCAATTGATCTGAGCAGGGATTTTGTTGATTTGCTGTTTATGTAGCTGCTGCATATATTCTCAATAGATTTTCAAAGGGCAGTAACAAGTATAAATGCTTGATTAGTGGTTGGCTCAGATTCAAAAATTCATCCCCCACCCCAGCAATCTTGTCTTCTATTTGTCTTTTTTCTCAGGTGAATACCTTCCAACCTGCCCCTTTCTGCTCTATCCACTGTGACAGCAATATTCTGGCTTCAAATCTTGGGGCCTGCTCTTCCTATGGTTTCTTCAGGGACTAGAACTCCTGACCTTTGCAGGAAATATACTATTGAAATCTGGAGTGAATCCTTGACAACCCCTATGTCCTTTGATTATAAGTAAAAATATTACATGATTTCTAAACAAATGACTTACACATTTGTGGAACTCTATCCAATGTTATTGCTGTAATTCTGTGCAGGCAATTGAAGATAGTAAGAATGCCTCATCACCTTAGCTGTAGTGCTTTCTGCAAGAGACAGGGAATGGACTGTTGAAGGGAGAGGGAAGAAGAATAGAGAGGGGGAGAGAGAGGAAAGAACAGGGTAGGAAGGTGGATGAGGGAGGGAGATAAATGGGGGAGAGAGAGAAGAGAAAGGGAAGGAAGGAGGGAAGTAGAAGAAAACAAGGAGGGAAAGGAAAGGGAGAAAGAAGTAAGGAAGAGAAAGAAGGGATGAGGAGGAGAGAGAGGGATGAAGAAGGGAAGGGTAAGAGGGGGAGAAGAGAAGAGGGTTGCTGGAGAGAGGTTATAATTTCATTAGTTTATCAGAGGCCTTTATGATTTCTAAAAGAAAACGAAGGAATTGGTGACTCTGAGTCAAATGATTTTTGTATAGGCATATCCATTGTGAGGGCCAGTATAGCTATAAATATGGCTCAACACATGAGTAAATGACAATGTCATGTTGCAATATCAACAATTTGGACACCCCTGACAAGGTTCTTTTTTAGAAAAGACCTGTTGTCTTAGATGCCATTCCTAAATATTTTATGTTAATTTTGTATCCTTAATAAAGCTTCATATGTCACAGTCATTGACTCAAGATATGTAAAGATTTTGATAAATTACCATATTTCAAATTGGTGTAATTAGCTAAAATAGCTCACATTTTACAGTGTACCCCAGAGAGCTCCAGGTCACATAGCTCTCTGTGAGAAAACAAGGGTTTCCTCCACACTGCCCTTATATAGGGAACTCTTACTCATGTACTTGATAGGAGAGGCTCAGAATGTCTCAACAACAGTGACTGTGTTAGTGATGGTGGGGTACAAGCCAGAGACTCAGCTCCGCCCTGCTGCTAGGGTCTGAGAAGTTCTCAGAGTCCTTCTAACTCAGGTGAAGCTAGGATTCTTGACTTTGCCACAGAGAACAAATTCTAGATAAGCCAGTAGGAAGCAGAATTGGAGTTTATCATGAATTAACATAGAGGTGGTCAGGGAGAGTAATGCTTAAGTGTCATAGCAGTTACCATTTATGTAGTTTGAGTGGCTCTCAAGTTACATTTCAAATGGTTGCTACGAAACGTTTTTATTTCCCTTCTCCCATTTGATAAACTGAGATTATAGCGTGGCTCTGGAGGTGCCTTGAGTAAAATTGCAATCTGAAGAAGGAAAATCATGGTCACAAAAGTAGTAGGGAGGGCTGGAGAGATGGCCCAGCGGTTAAGGCACTTGCCTCCAGTGCCTAAGACCCGGGTTCAATTCCCCAGGACCCTCATAAGCCAGACCCACAAGGTGGTGGCCCTGGTGTGCTCTCTCTCTCTCTCTCTCTCTCTCTCTCTCTCTCTCTCTCTCTCTCTCTCTCTCCCTCTCCCTCTGTATCTCTCTGCTTGAAAATGAATAAATAAAATATATTTTTAAAAAAGGTAGTAGGGAGTTTATGTGAGATTCCTAGAGAGCTGCAGGTTTACAACTTGGAGGGGAGAAAGGCCAAGCTTGAAAGTCATATATGCCTAGCCCATAGCTACTGTAACATTCTTATTTAAAACTTCTGTTAAAAAAAGGAAAAAGGAAAAAGTCTTTATGTGGGCAACCTTCACAGCAAATGTTAATTATGCTGGAATTCTTGACTCTTAGCTAGTATCCACCAAACTCTGGAGTGAGGGTTACTTCTGCTTTCCTGCATCTCAATGGGCTCTCCACCTCACACGTGGACTCTCCACCCTACATCTGAGCTATCCAACCCACATGTGACTCTCCATCCCACACATAGCCTCTCCATTATGTACATGATCTTTCTAATGTCTGGCTGTCTAGGCCTCATAACTCTATATGTGGGAATTTGTCATGAATATGTGAGACCTCTGAAGCAAGCATTTTTAAAGAATACAAACCTATGGCAGCTCTAATAATGTTTATGAGAACAGGAGCCCGTGAAGGTGCCACTATTCTCATTTGAACTATGTTCCACTCAATAGTCTTATGAACAGCTCTTACTCCACTTTGTGATGCAGGAGAGTGTAGCTCCCCATCCATTCAGGCTTTCAGTCCAAAAAAGAGGCGTCCCAACTGTAAATCCCACTTTCTCAAGTTACTTCTCTTAAAGAGAGTTGAGAGGGCCCAGGGGATTGCCCAATTAAAGTAGTTCTTTAATTATTCTTTCCTCAATGATATGAGATAGAACACTAGTAATAATGCCACCTGAATTATATTCAAATGAGTTTATAGGCAATATGAGGCTGAGAATATGTGAGAGGTTTCCTGGATACTAAACTCAGTATTTACCACCATACATAGGAACAGGCAACGATATTACTCCCTGAGCATCTCCCCTACTGCACAAGCTAATAGAAGGGGTCTTGGGCCATTCCACTACCCCCTTTCCTTCATCTACCATTGCATTTCCATTGCCCACCAGTATCTCAGGGGCAAGAAGTGGTTGATATTTCTATAGTGGCTAGTTCCCACTAATGTAATTGTTGGTATAAAGAAGAGAAGATGCAATTAGCTTGGATTAAATACTTTTTTCTTATTTGCCAATTCCCTAAATTCTTTCCTCCTATTCGCATTAAGTCCTCTCCGCAAATACTGAAAACCCAAACTGGCAGGTGCTGCTGATGATACACAGAGCTACACCATACCATCCAAAGTAAAACCTGACCCAAGCTTTAAGGCCATGAATGGTATGTAGCTTCGCAGCACTAACTGGTGTGTTTCTCCTTCTTCATGGCAAACCATGTGAAAAGCAGACTGAGGGTGGCTCTTCCTTGAGTGCTAGACTTCATGACTCAGGTGTAGGGAGGTAGGGTAACCAGTTACAAAAAGAAATGAGTGAAGCATTGCTATTTAGTGAAATAGTTTATAGATGTAAATAGGATATACTGTGGTTGCTTCCTACAAATTTCTGCCCATATTGTTTTTCCATGACTTTGTGTTTTGGTTATAACACATTGGCTGCCTTAAAAACAATTAGTGGTGATGATCAGTGGTTGGGGTATGACTGAGCAATGGAGGTCTATTCACCTAATGATTGATGTTCTCTATCAGAGCCTATTGTCAGTGACTGTGCAGAACTTTCCTGGCTAGGACAACTCCACACATAGTCCCCTTCTCACCCACCAGCAAGCACTTTACTTTTCACTAATGCCTCTGCTCCCCTTGCCTATGAGCTTAAAAAAAAGTTGTAAAACTGACCTTCCTTATCAACATGTTGTGATTTAAGATGTAGTTGTGTATTGGTTAATTTTCTTGTCATTATGACAAAATGCTTAACAAAAACAACTTACAGAACAGTTTATTTTGAGTCACAGTTCAAGGGTACAAGTCCATCATGATATGGAATGTCATTCTTACAGGATTCAGGTAGCTGGTCCCATTGCATCTGCAGTCAGCAACCAGAGAGAGATGAATGCTGGTCCTCAACTCACTTTCTCCTCTTTATTCAGTTCGGGATCCCAACTCATGGAATGATGCTGCCTACAGTTGGAGTGAATCGTTCACCTCACCTAATACAATTGTGAAACTCTCATATAGACATTCCCAGTGTTCTTTTCTAGATGATTGAAGATCCTGCCAAGTTGACACTATTAACCTTCCCATGTTAAAACAAGACATGCAAACATAACCCTTTATACCATAAATTTTGACCCCAGCCCCCATAGGCTCATGGACATCTTATAATGCAAAATGCACTCTGTTCAACCTCAAAAGCTGACATAATCTTTAATATCCCCAATACTATTCAAAAGTGTAATTATAGAGTCTCTTCTGAGAGTTAGGTAATCTCTTTATTGTAAGCACTTGTAATATCAAAAAAAAGTTACACGCTTCTAATTTACAGTTACACAAAGCAAATTTTTCCATTCCAAAAGGATGAAGTGAGGGCATAATAAGGAAATATTGGCCCACAACAAGATTAAAATGAAGCAGAGCAAAGATTAAGTCCTACAGTTCCATGTCCACCCTCTGAGCTGGACATGAGGAAATTATCTTCGCTCCAAAGGTCTTGAGTCATCCTACCCCTCCTGCTCTGCCAACTGCAGCACACACAGCCTCTCTGACTCTGTTCCACTCCCTGCCTGAAGTTTTCCTGGGCAGATGTTCTATGGTTCTGGTATGTGCAATATCCTAGGCCTCCACTGCAACTTGGGCTTCACTTTCACAGCTTCATGCATTGACCTATGCCTCCTTACAAGAAATTGTGCCCTGCTACTCATAGCTTGGCCTCAGCAGCCTTCTGGAACCTTGGCCCAAACCTCCATGATCCCCTCAGTCTTGCTATCTTTCATGTGTGTAAAATCAGTAGCACTGGGTGGAAAAGATGACTCAGAGGGAAAGAGTTCTTGTGTGAGCATAAGGGCCTAAGGGGTCCTTAATACACCTGAGTTTCATTCTCCATGTAAACAGCTAAGCATGACCACATATGTTGGTAACTCAGTCCAATGGGAAACAGAGACTAGAGAATCAGTGAGTCTCGAAGAAACAGATATCTCTGTAATCAATGAGAGTCTCCATCCTAGGGAAAAACACAAATGAATGATGGAGGAAGGGCACCCAATATTCTTCTCTGGTAAAGGCACACGTGTGCACAGTTCACACACATCTTCACACACATACATACACCGTATACTATACACATAGCACACCGTACATACTGCACCATGCCAAAAAATAAAATCAGGGCCATGTAGGCAATGCTGCTCTGTCCCTTTGTCCCACAATTACACCAGCCTCAGGCTGGCCCTGGGGACACTTCTCTGGGTGCTTATTTTCAAGCAGCAAACACTTCAGCAACATTCTCGCTGTAGGTGTTCTCCTTTAAAATGAATTTGGAGTTTCACAGGACGGAGCCTTCTCTGGTTTGGGGTCTTGCACTTAGAAAGCTTTCCTGTTAGCCCAGGTCTTTCTTTTATGGCTCTAATTTCTCTAATAATTACAGCTGATGTCTGAGCACCCACCTTATCTACACCTTTAAACTCCCTCTTCCCCCTGCAGAAGTGAATATTTTCATACATTTTTATTTTGCTCTATTTGTTATATATGTATAAACCTGTATCATAGCAGTGAATGGTAAAAATGCCATAGTGTGTATGCTATCTTATCTTGAGATTTCCTCTGCCAAACAAATTAGTGTATTACTTGTATATTCCACCTCATTTATTTCTCAGGACAATGGTAAAATGCAGTCAGATTCTTTGCTACTAAAACAGTGAATGGCCTCTGTTGTGGTCAGCTTTCTAGTTGCTGCACAGAAAGAACCCAAGCAAAAGCAGCTTGTGGAGGAAAGGGTTTATTTGGCTTACGGACTCAAGGGGAGACTCCATCCAGGCAGGAAAAATGATGGCGTGAGCAGAGGGATGGATATCGCCTCTGCCACACCACTGCAAACAGCGGCAGGAAGATGTGCCAAACTCTGGCAAGGGGAAGCTAGCTTATAACTCCATAAGCCCGCCCCAGACAACACAGCTTCATGGAGGTTGTAAAACCCAAACTCCCATCAGCTTAGGATCGATCATTCAGAACACATTCATTTGCTTGTGGGTGACACTTGGATCAAACCATGACAGTCCACCCCTGGCCCCCACAAACTAATAATCATACATGATGTAAATACAATGTGTTCAGCTCAACTCTTAAGTCCCAACAGCTTGCAATTGAGCCATAATACCAATAATAAACCCATAATGGCATAGAACATTCACACTGCAAAACATGAGGCACAGCAAAAACAGATTGAACCAATACAAGATTTAAAACAAATAGGGCACCATCAATCTCTAACTCCAAATTTAGTGATTCTAACCAATAACAAGTCTCTTGGAGATTCAATTCCACCTCTCCAGCTTGGCTACTCACAATCTGGGAAAACTTCATCCTGTGCTGGCAGCTAGCCTTGGCACCCATCCATAGTCCTGGAATTCTTTGGGTCTCCATTGCAACCCACAGTTAATCCTCATGGCTCCATCGGGCTCCATGCAGGCAACCTAGCACACCTGCTGCACACGCCGATGGCCATTTTTCAAAAACAAAACTGTGTTGCAAATCCAATGACCCTGTCTTTCTAACCAATCTCCATTCCACAGAACCAGGTGGGCTACCAACTTGTTAATCCAGGGGGAATCAAAACATTCAGGCCCCTTATTTCAAAGAGTACACATTCTTCCTGTTGTTCCAATGCAGACCAGGTGGCCCAATCTCAATGGTCGTAATCTCTCAAACAATTTCAGGTGAATGGGCACCAATTTTGACCCAAAGATCTTTCTTTCTGTGCCATCTCCATCTGCTCACACCAGTCCATCTTTATGTAAAACAACCCTGCACAAGTTTCCAGGACACAGGCAGGCAGAATGCAGCAAGCCTCTCACACAAACTGCTTCTGGCACAGTCCTGACAAAGTTCTTTCTCACCCTCATAAGCCAAACCTCACAGTCCATAGTTCTCATTACATTCAGGTCTTGAAACTCTGACCAGAATGATCCATTGCGCTGTACTTACAGCAATGCAAGGTACTTCTGAGGATGAGATTTCCAGTCCGTCCATATTCCTCCTGCAGATCAATTCCAAAATGTCAAATCCACAGAATCAGGGTTCTAGCAGCAACAGATCAACCCAAATCCTGGTACCAAAACTGTTGTGGTCAGCTTTCTAGTTGCTGCACAGAAAGAACCTGAGCAAAAGCAGCTTGTGGAGGAAAGGGTTTATTTGGCTTACAGACTCGAGGGGAGACTCCATCCTGGCAGGGAAAATGATGGCATGAGCAGAGGGGTGGACATCACCTCTGCCACAGCACTGGAAATAGTGGCAGGAAGGTGTGCCAAACTCTGGCAAGGGGAAGCTGGCTTATAACCCCATAAGCCTGCCCCTGACCACACAGCTTCATCGAGGTTGTAAAACCCAAACTGCCATCAGCTGAGGATCGATGTATCAGAACACATTCATTTGTTTGTGGGGCACACCTGGATCAAACCATGACAGCCTCTAGCCTAATTCCTGATAGAGTCATTGCTCCCCTCTGAAACCTCATGAGATGGACCTCCATTGCCTGTTTTTCTTTCAGCATTCTGGTCTTCCAAGCTATTGCTAGAATGGCCCTATCAGCTTTATTTTTGTAGGACTTCCCTATCCTGAATTTCTGCACTCTTCCACATTCCATAAACCATTTTCAAATTTATAAATGCCATATGGCCAGTTTTTTTTCATAGCAATGGTCTCACATCTTAGTACCATTTTTTAATATTAGATACTTTTCTTGTTTCTGTGCCAAAACACCTTACAAAAAAAGTAACTTAAGGAAGTAACAGCCTATTTTGGCTCACAGTGTGAATATATAATCCATTATGATGGGGAAATCATTGATGTCAGAAGCTTAAAGCAACCCACAGTCAGGAAGCAGAAAATAATTTTGGTACGCAGCTCGTTTTCTTTCTTTGGTGCCTGTAACCCTCCACATAAAATAGTGTTGCCCACAATTAGGGTGGATCTTCCCACCTTAATTAACTTCATTTTGAAAGTTCCTTGAAGACATGTCCAGAGGCTTGTCTACCAGGTGATTCTGGAGTCAATTAAGCTGACAACCAATGTTATCCATCACATCATGTTATTTAGGTATGATGGGTGAACAGTTTAGGAGTCTTTTCACCATGGTTCACAAAAGAAGGGATACACCACTGGATAGGTCACACAGGACAAGAGGTGAGGAGTGCCTTTGATCAAGGCCTTTTATTATTATTTTCACCATGGAAAGTATCAAGTAAGACAGAGAAACACACTCAAGATTATCAGATTGAGTAATTTCAGGGTTTCTTGGCATAGGGGGCAGCTCCTAGTCATTTGGTACCTAGACCTGAGCTGGTAAATTGTGGGTTCATATGTCCAAACTCCGTAAAAATGTGGTGCAATAGGGGTCTTGCTCCTTTGGTTTATGTATGAAAGGTGTGCTCTCACCCCTGGTCACCTTGGAAGTTGTTCACTCTCTAATAACCGAGTAATCCTGAGAGCATAATCTTTCCAGTTATGGATAGTCCTCGGATGTCAAAGTCTACAGGAAGTAAAATTCTCATAGGCAATGTAATTGGCAGTGCCTTTGCTACATGGAGCTGTGACTGGCTTTCATTGGCTGTTAAGGTCATATTACAAGTTACTTTTTGTGACTGCTAGGTGTGGAGTTCAGCTTTGCCTGCCACTTCATGAGGCTTGCATTAAAATAAAATCCTCATTCTCAGGGTTTCATATATTTACTGTTAACACAGCATCTTCAAGTGCTTTTTTCCACCCCCTGCATGCTGATCAAACTACCTGAGGCCTAGGTTGAGTGTTACCTTCTCTGTGAAAACCTCCAATTGGTGATTGGTGTGTGGGGGGTGAGCATCCATACAGGCCACACTGGCTCAGAACTCTACTGATGTGTGTACCTGGAAAAAAAATTGTCCCCCCCTTCTCAGTTACTCAAATGCTACTTTCTTCAGAATGCAGAAAATAATCTCACTAAAACTCTCCAGGCTTCTTGGTTCTTCCCTCTGTCCACTGATTGCCATAACTTCACAGCTTTGAAAGATATATATATATGTATGTATATATATATATATATATATATATATACATACATATATATATGTATACTGTGCTGGTTAACACACTTTGCACATACTAGGTATGCAGTCTAGCCCTGAGCTACACCCTGGTCCAAACTTTATATTTTGCATACAGTTGGTATGTTTGGGATTTCTTGCCTCCTCTTGCTGTACACATCTGGAGACAATAGGGTGACATTAGTTCTTTGCCATATCTTAAGCTGTTGAGTTCTAAGTACAATATAAACAGGTATGAGTGGATGAGCCACATGGAAGAACTTACCCTATGAGGCAGCCAAAAAGCAATTAATGGATTCCATTAAGATGATCCAGGATGATTGCTGTCCTCCTCTCAATAGCCACAAAACGAGGGTGCTCACAGACATAGTCTGATGCCATGTATATTCTTCTCTCTTCATGGACCATACTTATGCTTTTCCAGCTGTATAGTATCACTATGCACCTTGATTCTTCAGCCCAGATCCTTCCACAATATGACTCAGAATATCCTGCACCCATCACCAGATTTTTCAGACTTGATCTTTCTAGAATCAAATATATATGTATATGATTTTTTATTTATGTGCCCAGATTTTCCCATTTGCTGCTAAACTAACAATAGCAATGAAGCAAAAGTTAGAGCTGGGTCAATATGTGTGGGTATTTGCTTGAATTTTGTTCATTCCTTGAGGCAGCATTATGGCCTTGCCCATGTCATGCTGTGTCTTCAGGCTCCCATGTTACCTAGCCCTATGTGTCATTATCTCCAGATGATATTATGGCCCAGATCACCTGGCCAAGGTGGGCTGAAGAGAAAGAGAGTGTGATAGACAGGGCACAGAGGCCTCCCACAGGCCACTTCATCTCCAGTGGATGCTTATGGAAGCCTGTATTATTGCCTTCACAAAGAACAGACAAAAGGAAAGTGGCTTCAGTTGCAGAGACAGTTTGTAAATTGAGCTCATCATCATGTTTGCTTAAACTGTTATCTGCCTGATGGAGAGGAGCTGACCTAGGAAAACAGTCCAGCTACCTGTCAGCCACTTGATTTTATATTGATATTTGCTAACCTTTATTTCTATGTGGTTGTTTCTCAAAATGCAGTTTGCCCAGTCTCCTTCCTAAGTGAAACAAAGTATTTGTAATCAGGACATACATCTCTTGCTATATTGTACCCATTAAACCGGTATTTGCATTCATAAGAAAGCACCACTGTTTCCATGTATTCCATACAAAATAGAGATTTTTAACCTGGATTTGTCAATTCATGAAGGAATTACACCTATGGCCAAGCAAAACTAACTCTCTTTCTTTTCTTTCTCTTCCTCCCAGGATTACACCTTAACTATGTATTTTCAACAATATTGGAGAGATAAAAGGCTGGCCTATTCTGGGATCCCTCTCAACCTCACGCTTGACAATCGAGTGGCTGACCAGCTCTGGGTGCCTGACACATATTTCTTAAATGACAAAAAGTCATTTGTGCACGGAGTGACAGTGAAAAACCGCATGATCCGCCTGCACCCTGATGGGACGGTGCTGTATGGGCTCAGGTCTGTCTGCTCTTCAGGGCCAATTTTTCAGTTGTTTGGTGCATTGCCATTGCATTTCTCACTTGACATGATTGTAGTCAGCGAGGCCATGTCCTCAGATTAATTAGGAAATATCCAGGAAACATTCTGAGCTTTGAAAAAAAATCATCCTCCTGATTTGTGGCATTGCTGTTTCTATAAATAGCCTTCAAGCAGCTGCAAAACAGCTTCCTTGGATGACTTGCGGATAATTGGGCTGCTGTATCTAAGAATACGAGCACCCTTGAAAGGATTTCCCATATCACACCCACAGAGGCCTAGATTTCATATTGCCCTAACATGGCTTGGGCTTTTTCAAGTTTTTCAAAGCTAGTTTCCTCTCAACTGAAAAATGTCTGCAGTTTAGATTGTAAGGAAAGTCTCCAGCAAGTTGCATGGGAGGCAGGGTCATGATTCCCTTTGGGAATGACTGAGAGGCTTCCTTATGAGCAAAACAGCTTTCTTCAGGTCTCAGATGTACACACTCAGATGGAAGAGCCTAGCTCCTTCCTAAGTCCAGGAGAAGAGGCCCAGGGCTTTCCTGGTTGCTGGAAAGTACCTCTGCTGGTGGTTAGTTATTCTAATGTCAGTTAAATGGTGCTCTTCAAAACCTCTGCTTCTTGCATTGATTCTGCACTGTTTTGTTGAGGATAACTAATCCTGGTCTTTAGGAGTGTGTGAACAGGCAAGCATAAGTGTTTGTGAGTATTTGTGTCTGTATCTGTTTGTCTCCTTTCTCCATAACCTGGGCTATCAGTACTCCTTGAGGCTTTCTAGAAGTGGCCTGCAATTTTAAATGAAGCATATGTAGAATCCTGAAGAATAGACATTTCAAATAATAATTGTGAGTCTAGTGCCTCTTAAGAAGATTCCATTAGCTAAAGTGAAATCAAAACAATATATGTTTAAATCCACATCTAGGTAAGGGAAGAAAATCCAAAATTTTGCCTTAAGAAGAAAATGTTGAGGGGTGACTTGTTAAAAAAACCACAGCATTAGAACAAATTTGGAATATCTACCAAATCAGAACATTTTAGCTGTAAGAGAAAAATAATGGTACCTGTCCAAAAAAAAAAAAATCTAGCCTGAGGTTTCTTTAGAAGGTTTTTTTTTTTGGGGGGGTGGGGGGACATGTTATATTTTTGCCTCAAGGTAAGAGATGTGGCTGTAAAGTAAGGTCTTAAGTGCCTGACAAGTACATCCATTAGCAAAAGATGACAGACACCATTTGCACTTGCAATAGGGAATCAATACCTTCCCTGCCAGACCTGAGACACAAGAAGTCAGGTGTGCTTGTATTTGTCCCAGCATCCATATGGATGTATGTGAGTACATGGGGTATTCATGTGCTTGAATAAATATGTGCATGTGTATGTGTGTGAGAGAAAGAAAAAGAGAAAGACAGAGACAGAGACAGAGAGAGAAAATGAGGAGAGCAAATGGAAGCAAATATTAATTAAAATTCAATTTATGATATTTTTAGTTTTTAAGCAAAACATGTATTTGGATTCTCTCCATTTTTATTTTTGCATTCTTCATTTTCTTAACCATAAGTAGAATGTATCATTAGTACACCTTCTGGTTTTCTTTGTTGTTGTTTTTGATTATTTGTTTTTGCTTGTGTATAATGTGTGTGTTTGTCTATGTGTGCATACATGATTGTATGTGTGTCCCTGTGCATATAGAGGTGGGGCAAGAGGTTAATGTCAGGTATCTTCCTCAGTAATTCTTCACGTTAGTTTTTGAGAAAATCTCTCACTGAACTTAGAAGTTACCAATTCAGTTAGACTGGCTAGCCAGGGAAACATGGGGATTCTCCTGTCTCCACCTTCCTAGTGCTAGAATTATAGGCACTTGCCATTGCCTCTGGATTTTAAATGGGTGTCAGGGATCTGAACACATGTCCTCATGCTTGTGAGGAAAGTACTTTCCTGACTAAGCCATCTACTAAGCCTCTAGCCTGTTTCTCCAAGCATAATCACCATTTGCTTGTTAGAATGTTGTTTAAGGCTTCATACTTCTGTAACTGTTCTTGAGATTCAGGTGGATCTGGACAAACTGTCATAAAGAAAACCTTCAAAGTTCAGACAGATACACATCCTATGTGTGCATGGCTGCTGCACTTTGACATCTAATTTCTTAGACCTCGGCTAATCTAGAAATTTCTGTTCTGATATTTAAAGAAGTATATCTTTATAAACAGCTTTTGAATAAAAATACTAATAATTCAAAATGCTGATATATTTAAAAGTATATATATATATATATATATATATATATATATATATATATATATATATATATATATATATATATATATTCACTCTTTGCTATTCTATGTAAGTCCAAATACTATTTATAAGTATTCAATGTCTTTAGTATATAAGTACACATAGTAATTTTTGATAAAAATTAGGCATGAGAAATCATATTGGTGTACCACCCTTCATTCTAACCTCAGATGCAAACCCCTTCTGTCTTTTTATTATTGTACCTGAAGAATCGTGGAGTTGAAATAGCAAACCAGAGCTAGACCAATGTCTATAATCACAATATATACACTTTTTTGATAAATACGAGTGAATGCTTCTCTTTTTACAGTAGTGTTGTTTTCTGATTCACCCATAAGAAGTTTAACATGGTGTAGAAGGAAATCTTGGAACCCATCTAACTTGCGGCATGTCAGGGCTCAGTAACAGCATACTATACATCATGGTCATCTCTCTAGGACTTGATGCTGAATGGGAGCCGTGGCTCACTGCTGCAGCCAACACTGCAAGAGTTGATCATATCTTATATAGTGAAGATCCAAAGTCAAAGATTGAAGTCTGGGTTCTTCCAAATGCTTTTGCACCATTGTAGAGTCAAAAAGCTATAGTCAAACCTCATAAGTCAGTGATGTTCCTTCCATGGGTGGGCTTGGAGGTTGGCTCAGCACACACCACCAGTCCAACTCCATGTGGTGGAGGTGCCCCTCCTTTTGAAGTGCTATGGAGGAAGAACAAACCAGAAGAGGTACTTTCTTCCTTGCTATGGGTGTGAGTTGAATGGGTTGTGCTTCTGGGATGTTAAGGATGACTTTCCTCACCCTTAGACATAGAGTTTGCACTTTATCTCTCCAACTATAGCCCTCACTGGTAGGTCAGTCACTACTTAGCAGCTCCGGGATCTGTGTTTTACAGAAACCCAGCCGTAGCTGCTCCAGGATCGATGAAGGCTTTTGCGTTATCTGGGAGAGATGGAGATCTTTGTCTGTGGACAAGTAGTCCATGACGTAGGTTGGTGCGTCAACTCAGCCTTATTCTGGGAAATCATTGATCCTCCGCTCTGATGACTGAAAGTAGTCTATGACTGCTCACGCAGATACTTGAGAGCAATCACGCTCTCTCTCCGTGATGAAAGGTCATTGGAAATTTTCTCTTGACTTACGGGCCCTGAGCTTGAAAGTTAGTTATTGCTAGCTTGTGCTCACCAGTGTGAGCAGGGCTGATCACAACACAGCCTGAGCCTCACCATGAGAGGTCATGGAATCTACTAACTAGGTAGTGACCCATCCAGACATTGTAAGATTTCCTCTGGGCACTCAATCCTTTTAAAGTATCAAGATATGTGACCCCAGTATACTCCAGGCCCCCTAATCCTGCCCTTCACAGTTGTTCAGTTTACTCCCACTGTCTTTCAGGTGAAGTCATCATGCAATTTTTTTTTTATTTTATCTGCTTCAGATTCTTTTCAGATCACCTGAGGGTCTTTTGCCATTGAATGTCTTATTTTTGCATTATTAAGCATTGGGTCTTTGCTTTATGTTTTGCATTTTGTATTTTTGGAGTATTTCATTGATGTTAGTGGATGGTAAGGAAGTCACAAGTAGAATTCCATTTGCTTTAAAAAGCACCTGAGGTTGATTTATTTTCATTAAAATAAAGCAATATATTTTGACAGAGAAGCTTATGGAACAATCTGTTGGACAATACACTGCAATATTCCACTTACTGTGAAAAACTACTCAGATGTGTTATAAAGTTGTCATTCCTTTCCGTAAAAGGTTGAATACATTATTAAACTGAAGCTAGAGTTTCCTCAAATTATGACATTTAATTGGTTAACTAGCTTCTCCTCCTAAAACTGTGTTTTGTACAGAGTTTTGGATCAACTGCATTTTTATCTCAGAAAAGATGTGAGCTCACAGGCGTTAGTGCTCCCCAACCTGAGTGCAAGTGTGCCTCACTCCTAAACACTTGTTCTGTCACTACCTCTCAAACATTGCCTTATAACTATGTATTGTGCTGATAAATTGTTTTTTGGAAGGGATACTTCTAGTTTATATTCCTATCACCAATAGAGGTTCATATTAACCTTGGGATTGACTTACTATTTTGTAGGATACTCTCATTAATCTATCCATCTGCTTTATCTCTGAAGATTGAGGAAGATCTCTATCTAATTTTAATTCTAGGCTCTACCTCTCACCCTGCCCAAGCAAGTTGATTCATCACTTCTTCATAAGGACTTTCGCTTTCTTTGCCATCCCCATCACTACCCCTTTACTCCATCTGATGCTGTTTCTTCACAAGTTAGTGGGGAGCATAGTGGTTTCTTTGTCTTCCTTTCACAGAGAGGACACCTGATATGCTGATTGCTCACCCACACTCCTCTCTCTGAATGGAGAAAAGGCCTCTGACATTCCCTGCTGAAGGATTTGGCTATAGCCTTTCTTTTCTGCCACTGTTCTCCCACTTATCA
Organism: Zapus hudsonius; assembly: GCA_004024765.1. Taxonomy (NCBI): domain Eukaryota; kingdom Metazoa; phylum Chordata; class Mammalia; order Rodentia; family Dipodidae; genus Zapus; species Zapus hudsonius. Next base: position 34,284 of record PVHP010010528.1, read on the forward strand.
CACCTGCTGTATCCACGCTTTGCTTCTGATCTTCAGAAATGTCAAGGATGTCCCTAGCTCAAGGCCAACACACACTCTTTGTTGAATGTATTTGTGTCTAGATATCCATATTTTAGCATCATTAAATATAACATGATTATATAATTGAGGAGAGTTTTGCCCTCCCCACCTTCTCTGAACATGGGTTTGCTTTCTGTGATATCACTTTCTTTGCTTTTTTTTTTTTTAAAGCACATATCCAGACTTGACATTATCTTATCGGTTCTTTCTGATCAGCTTGCTGGTTTTATCTGTTATTACAGGGACACCACCATGAAAATATAAAGTCACATAAGAGCTGTTTGACCCAAGCTCTAGAGTAGTGTTTAACAAAAATGAAAAAAGTAATGTATGAAGGTTAAATTTGAATTACAGTTCTATATGTATACTGATGTTTTTATGTTTTCTATTTAGATTTTTCTCTCCATTGGAATTCAGTTTGATGTAAGATATTATTATCAATTTTACTTTCATTCTTAGAAAGTCAGCTATTGACCTAGTCTTTATGGGTTTATTATTCAATATGAACTTTAGAATTATTTCCTTGGTCAAATTCTTAAAAATATATTTTGTGATGTTTGATAGAATTATGATTTTAAACATTGAATTGGAAATGTAAGAAACAATATACTCATTCTTCCTAACTGAACATAGTACAGCTGCATTCATTCATATCTTCATTTGTGGCTTTTGTTTGTCACTTTCTCCAGTAACTTTCCAATCATCTTTTGGCCAGTTTATTCTTTTTTTTTTTTTTTTTCGTGAAGAACAGAATCATTTTCCATTGTTCTCCTAGCTGGCATTCCTTAGTATGTGAGATAGCTATTGATCTGTCTTTTAAGATTATATCCAATATCACATCCAGAGAGCTAATCTCTTTTCCATTTGTGCAATCTTCCTAAACATGTTAGTTTTTCAATCAGGTTGTTGTAATGATTTTCTTCTTTTTCAATATTTTTTGTTCTAATTTCTGTTTTCTCTTTCACTGCATTGAGCAGGATAAGCAATGGCTGACAGTGTACAGTGAGTGTCCCCTCATTCTCTCTTCTAGCAGGTATGCTCTCTGTGCCCACCTTCAGGGATGACTGACACTTTTAAGTTAGTGTAACTAATACCTATTGTTTTACTTCCAAGGTGTGTGTGTACGTGTGTGTGTGTGTGTGTGTGTGTGTGTGTGTGTGTGTGTGTGTGTGTAAGATGAGAATGATTTTAAGTAGTTTCTAGAAAGAAAGTATGTAATAGTTTGAAATAACAGTGAACAAAATTTATCAACAGTGTATAGCATTTATATTAAACAGTTTCTGTGGTGACTACCTCTAGATAAATTTGCAAAATATCAGAAATGAGTTTAGTACTTCAATCTGTATTTATAAGATCATTTTTTCTTATTTAACCTAAATATAATTATTATTTATTAATTTCTATGTTGATTTATGTTATAACTAATTATAAATTAATACTTTATAATTACATATACTTATGGGATACAAAGTGATGTCATGATTTATGCATGCAGTGTGTAATAATTAAATAAAGCTAGGTAACATATTCCTCACCTTAAATACATAATATCTTTTGTGATTAAGAACATTTGAAATTTGCTATCAGCAACTTATAATAAGGAATTTTGAAATGTATCATATGTTGTTATTTTCCATGTTCCCCCTTACTAGAATCTGGCTCACTCTCCTGCTATTGTTGTCCACCTGATGTTGGCCAGGAGGTGATGTCCAGCTTCTGCTCTACCATCTTTTCCCTGCCATCATGGAGCTTTCCCTCGAGACTGTAAGCCCAAATAAACTTTTCTTCCCTTAAGCTACTTCTGGTCAGAAACTTTATTTTAGCAACAAAAAGGTAACTACAGCAGGAATCAAGGGAAAATGTGTAAGAAAAGATTTACTAGAAATTTGACTATTCCCTAGTCTCAACATCCTCTCTGATCAGGAAGAAATGGAAAATCAGATCTTCTCAGCAAGTCTGAGCACTAAGCCCCTCCCTCCTTCTGGTCCCTGGACCAACCTTGGGACTGGGAAGGGGCCAGGGTCTTTTCCTAGTCCATAGAGTTCCTTAGCTCTAGAAGCCTGCTGGCTCCTAGTCATCCTCCTTCTCTCTGCCCATTGAGGAAGCCTATTGTGAAGGACCCATGATAATTACCATTATAGTGCCTTGGTAACAGGCCCTGCATGTCTTCCATGAGGCTCCCTTTTGCTTAACAGGAAACACAACCCCAGTCTAAAAGACCAATTTTTTAAATTCTGTTTTCTCTCTCTTGCCATCCTGAGATTACTTCACTTTTTTCTTAAGGTGTGAAGCAGGTATGCTTCACTTTATTTATTAGAGACAGGGTGCCTCACCTGGGCTCCTGATGGGTTTTTGGTTAGAGTGGCTGACCAGCAAGCTTTAGTGTTCCTCCTATCTTTGCCTTCCTCTGCACTGGGGTGATAGGTGTGTGCAGCCATGCTCAGTTTATTGTGTAGGTTCTTGGGATTGAAATCAAGTCTTTATGTTGTGCATCACATATCCTTATCTGTGGAACCTTCTCTGCAGCCACTGAATAGGTTCTTGGATGAAATTTTGCATCTGACCCACACAACATCAGTTCCTACCATGCTTATCAGACTCTTTGGGCTTTCCTTTTCTTTGTTTAGAAAATTTATGATTTACAGGAAAATATTTTAATCTGAATTTTACCTTATCATGTATGTGTACATTGTTTTCTCATTTGTTTTAAGCCACTTATTACATATTTTTATATTTTCTTTATGATTGTCTTCAGTAGCATCAAAAAATACTTATTTCAAGCCAGGCCTATGGGGATCATACCTGTAATTCTATCATTTGGGAGGCTGAGGCAGGATTAGTGCCAAGAGTCCAGCATGGGCTACACGGTGAGCTCCACGCCAACCTAGACTATAGACTTAGATCCTACCTCCAATAAACAATAGAAATTAACACTTTTATTTTTACTTTTCAAAGGATAGCCTTTTTTAATGACTGTTCTGTTTTTATGAACAGTCTCCCATTTCCTTTAAGGATCGCTCTATTAGAGAGTGCCAATAACAAAATGTGAGACTAAAACAACTATTTTAGTTTTGTAGAGTCTCTGAATGAGCATTCCCCACCAAATGCATCCTCAAGAAGCAGCTGTATTCAGTAGGAAAGTTTCTGTGGAATTTTTATTTGCTATTTCCCTAAACAGCTCCCCAAGGAAGGGGCTGTTTTGATCTTGAGAACATCACAGCCCAGACTCTAGCTCTCCCTCTCACACCAGAGGAAAGACCTTTGTTTCAAATTACTCAGTACATATGCTTGAAACTATATGAAGAATACCTGAAGGACTAAAGAAAGCTGTTCTCTCTTTGCATAGTTCAGAATACAAGCAAGGAAAGAGACTAGAATTGCTCATAAAAGCTACAAAATAACAACAAATTCACAGGTACTTTTAGTGGGGGCATCAAACAGACCATGTAAGGCACAGAGTAGACACTGGAAGAATGGTATTCTTTAACAAATTAGAAAAAGTAGCATTATATACAAGGGAACTTAGAAAGCCATGTAGATGTTCAGGAAAGATGTGTGGTTATAAAGTTTCTTTAAAAAAAATCTTTAAATTTTGGCACATAGCTGTTACCTTGGGCCAAAGTAGGCCTACCTCTGTGGCTAAAGAGTTCTCAGTGTATGCAGTGTCAATGTTCATTTGCTGGGAGAATTGGGCAAAAGAAAGAATTTAATTCCTGGAAGCACCATAGTATTATGAGCTAATTCTCAACTTTTAAGACAAAAATCATAGAGCATACATGAAGAAGAAAATATGTTTATCTTACAGGAACAAAATAAATAGCTATTAAGACATTAAATCTGCTACATAAAGATTGCAGATAATCTCAGCATGGACTGAGAAATTGAAACACTATATGTGACTAAAACAAGGAAGATAAAGAAATGGAAGTTCTAAAGGAGAACTAAATAGAAATTCTAGACTCTTTGTCACAACTGAAGTGATTAATCTACCAAGGGGGTTCAGCAGAGATCTGAAAACACAGAAGAAAGAATTCACACACTTGAAGATGGAAGATTAACTTTGTTCACTCTGAAGAACAAAGGGTAAGGGACTTGTGATAAAACATTTTTAGATGAAAATATACAGTAGAGGAGTCTTGGAAGAGACAGAAGGTTAAATACTATTTAAAGACATAATGATTAAAAACTTACTCAGTTAGATGGAAGATAGGTATCTATAAATCCAAGAAGTCCAGTGAACTCCAGTTGGGATCAGACAGGAGGAATCCACATGAAAACACCTTGTAATCTTAAAACATCAAACACAAAAATAATTTTTCCCACAATAAAAGAAAAGTGACTCGTCACAGATAAGGAATGCTCAAAAATATTAACACATTTTTCATCAAAAATTTTACAGGCCAAAAAAACAATGAGATGATATTAAATATGTTGGAAGACTATTAACTTTGGATTCTGTAGTTGGAAAATTATCCTTTATAATTAGGAAGAATTGAGATATTACCAGATAAAAATATACTGAGAGAATTTATTTCTAATAGATTTGCTCTAAAAGAAATATTAGAAGAGAATCTTTTAAACTTAATGTAAAGTTATATGAACATATGGTAGTCTCTAGAACAGCTAAATAAATGTCGATATTGAAATTCTTTGTAACTCCAACTCTTAATTTTAATTCACATTACTTAAAAAATAACTTCACCAGCACTTGGGAGGCTGAGGCAGGAGAATCACAAGATTGAAGCCAGCCTGGGCTATATACCAATTTCAAGGTCTTGGCTACATAGCATGACCTAGCTTTACTTCGTCCTCCCCCCCAAAAGACAAATGTATACAAGTAATTGCAAATCAATATAGTTGGGTATATAATTTTCAAGGACACAGTTTGTAACATGAGTAAAATAAAGTCCACAGAGCTAATTAAAGGCTTGTTTCAGCACAAATCATATTGTTCTAATTTTAAGATGTGAACTTTATGCATGGTAATTAAAAAGAACATATCTATGGAATAGATGCAAAGGAAATGAGAAAGGAGTGAAGATGCGCCACTACATAAACAAATCAACTAAATAATACAGAAAACAAAAAGTAATGAGGAAGCTATAGGACTTAAAAAAAGAAATAATAAGCCTTGTCATACTACTTAGTCTTTCCTTATCATTAATTATTTGAAATGTAAATTGATTTAGTTAATCAAAATTTAGAGATTGACAGAGTGGTTGGATCCAGTTATATTTTGCCTATAAGAGGAAATGTACATAGACCTAAATAGTTATCTAAATTTAAATGACTATATTTATATTTCTATCTACTAACAATGAACAACCCCGAAAGGAAATTTAGGAAAGCAGTTCCTCTAAAAAGGTTAAAACAAAAACAAACAAACAAAAAATAGTACTCTTTTGTTTTGTTTTGCATTTTTACTCTTGTATCAGTCTCCCTATGTTGCATGGCTTGCCTCAAACTTTATTACTGAGATACCACACAGGGCTAGAAAGAAATTTAATTATAGAATCAAAGGCTTACACACTAAAAGCTACATAAAGTGTTTAAAGAATTTTAAAAAGACATAAGTAAAATGAGTGACAAATATTTATGGATGTAAAAAAATGATATTATTACAATGGCAATAACTGTCCAAACAATCTGTACCTTTAATACCAAGAAGCAAATCTGGCATATAATGTGAAATGATTTTTGACAAGGGTTATAAAACTATTCACTAGGTAGTGGAGAGTCTTTCCAACAATTAGTGCTCATAAATACTGGAGATTCATGTGGTAAAAATTAAAAATAGAGTCTTGCTTTATATCATGTTATGAAAATTAACTCAAAAGTCAAAGACTTAAACTTCAGAGTTAAAATTATAAAGCTTTTAGAAGAAATCCTAGGGGAATGGCAGCAAGACTCTAGTCATAGCATTGAATTTTGGAAAGGACACCAAAGCCCAACCAAAAAGCAAAAAAAAAAAAAAAAAAAAAAAAAAGACAGATAAAGTGCATTACCATAATGTTCAAAAGACTTATGCTCATTTACCCACCCAAGAAACAGTGGAAAGGCTGCCCACAGAGTGAGGTAAAATATTTGTGAATCAAGTAGCTGATAAAAGTATTACTATACTTACTGTCTAAAGATCTACAAGTCAACAATGAAATATTCAACCACACAAATGGGCTGTGGACACACATTTATTAAAGATATGCATGGACAGTAAGCAATTGAAAGATGCTCAACTTTATTAGCAGTTAAGGAAATAAATGAAAGCCACAATGTGGTACCAACTCACACCCTTGGAAAAGCTATAGTAACACAAACGAATAAATGAACAAACATTAACCAAGTTACGGAGAAATTGGAACCCTGTAGGATTGTTATTAGAAATTTAAAGTGATTCATTGACTATGGAAAAGAGTGGGATGCTTCTTCAAAATTTAACATAAAATTACCATATGATCAAGCAATTATCCTTCTAATTTATGTCAAGAACAACACTTAATGACTCAGGTACACTTAAGTACTCCATTGTTCATAGCTGGGTTACTCCCAGTGACTAAAAGGTAGAAACAACCCAAATGTCTATCCAAAGACAAGGAAAGGGTCAACCAAGTGTTGTATGCATGTATTTCACTTGTGGACACATGTTGTAATATGTAATTTGCCATGGGAACAGAGTTAAGTCAGCCAACAGAAGCAGATAAATATTGTGTGATTCCACTTTTATGGGGTATAGGTCAATGCATAGAAGGCAGAAATGGACCAAGACTCTTAGGGCCTTGAGAGCAGGATGAATGCGTTCAGGAGCTTCAAAGGTATAAAGTTCCTGTCTGAAATGATGAACCCTTGTGGTGGTGGTGATCAGTGAATATACCTAATGCTACTGGGTTGTATCTTAAAAATGGTTTAAGATGACAGAGATGGTGATGCAAGCCTATAATCCCAGCACTCAGGAGGCAACATCAAGAATATCAGGAGTTCAAAGCCATTCTGAGTTGCAAGAATGAAACCGTGTCTCGAAAACCAAAACCTCAGTGATGAAGTCCTTGTCTAGCATGTCCAGTGTCAGGACCAGAGTGGAGAAAAAGAAGTTACTTCATTTTTCAATTTTATGTTATGCATATTTTAATTCAATAAGAAACATTGGTTTCATGCTAATTTAATTTGGTGACTTGGTTGTTAGTTTTTGTTTATCTCAATCTGTGAAAACTCAATGCATTTCTTCTCTACCTACCATTGTCTCTGTTTTCAAAGCTTGGATTTCCTCATTTCTGTTTGTTTATCTCTGGCTTTGGGAAGGCTTTTATCATTTTCCTCCTCCTTTCCTCTGGTTTTATATGATTCTTGGGCCAATAGCAGCATCACTGGGAACTCAGAATGATAGACCACCCACACCTTGGGACTCAGTTTATGAAGTCAGTGACTTCTGTCTCATTCAAATCTAAGAACCTTTCACTAAATGATTTCAGTCCCACTCTTTTGTCTTAAGCACAAATTTCAGTTCAGCACAGCGGCTGCACTTCAGTTTTCGTAGCAGTAACTTCCTTATATCTCCCTGTTTGGCCTTCACAACACTGTATCCATTTATCTTTTGGTCACTTGCGGTGTCTTGTACTTTTGTTTCCAGTGTTTCCACAGCTTCCTATAGAAAACGTCCTTATTTATTAATAATGTTCATCCTAGTAGGACGTCCATGGGGCAAGGTGGTTTTCAGTGAAAACATGGATATAATGATCTCTACCCTTTCTATGTCCTTCTCGTTTAGATGCTTTGAGGATCCGTTAGGGCTTTATTTGTTAAATATAGTCACCATTTACATAGGGCACTTCTTTTTCTCTAACTAGCCAGCTAACTGGTGAGGCAGGATGTCAGACACAGCCTGGGGTGTGCTTTGACTTGACTATTGAGTGACAGCACACAGGGCTTTCTCTCATTGAGTTCTTTCTTTAAACCTTTGAGTTTCCTGCATCAGCTCATATTCCTCCAATTTCCTCCAGGGTCATATGTTCCCTTAGAGCAAGTTGCTGAGAGGCAGAGGAGAGCTGTACTTTAGCCCTGTCTCCTGTGTGTGGAATACCAGGCTGATGGAAACAGTCCATAGTCTGTACAGTTCACTAGTCACCACAGAGTCTGCAGTGGTTGTGGTAGATACACCAGAGGAACTGAACTTTTCACTTTATCTAAATGAATTTATCATTCGAGAATAGTGTTCCAGATGACTAAGAGACTGCCATTTTAGACACTGGAGTTCTCGAGAGCAAAGTTCTCAGCACCATGCATAGGGGAGGCCAGCTGGAGACTTGAGGTTCATTACTGATTCATTCAAACTTTTCTCCTCACTTTTTCATAGGAAGACTGACCTGGGATATTTCCGTAAGATTTTCTTAACCCTGGGTGATTCCTTTCCTGGCAGATGCTTGGGGACCATAAACCATTATCTTAGCTTGGGCTTATCATCAGCCCACCTCATTTCATAGAGCTGATGTTTGTGATGCTGCAATACAGAAGCAGGTGTTTCTGGTTTATGTTAGGGACCTATTCAGAGCCTGGGGTCTAGTGCTCTAATCCCGAGTATCGGATATACCATAATGTATACTTTTCTGTGTGCATATTTATAACAGGATTGGTTCAACATGGCTGCTGGGTGGCAGCTAAGACATTCCAGGCACTGGTCGCATGTTTACTGACCTTGACTGGCTCACTCACAGGCTGAGTGCGAGTGGCCCATCTGCTCACTAGAGTGGTCTCTGAGAAGAGTATGGACACCACGGTGTGCCTCTTGGTCCATTGTCCTCCTTGCACAAGCAGGTTTATATTGCATGGATTTCTCATCGCAGAGGCAGAAGAGACCAGCCTCTCTTGTGGCTGCCATGCCATCACTTCCAGGAGGCTATCAGACACAGCAAGCCACAGCCTTGCCCATTGTTAAGAGATGGATAACAATACCTATGTAGTGGTTAAGAGAGTGAATCTCAGGAAGAGGAAGGCAGGAACTGCCAACAGACTTCACTTGCCATAGGGATTCTCCCAGAAGCATCCTCATGAATCTTTCACAGGAAAGGCCTTTGGACAGGCCTCTGACTGTGTTCTTTTATATGTGTGTGTAAGATAAAGCAAAAATTGGGATAGCTCAAACAGTGGCCTATGCTCCGTGACTTCTCTACATTTCTCTGAAAGTAATTGCTTAAGAAAATTGCATGAGGGCTGGAGAGATGGCTGAGCGGCTGAGGCATTTACCTGCTAAGCCTAAGGACCAGAGTTCAATTCCCCAGTACCCACAAAAAGCCAGGGGGCGAATGCAGCTGGAGTTAATTTGCAGTGGCTAGAGGCCCTGTTGTGACCATTCTCAATCTGCATTTTTCTCTCTCACACACATTCTTTCAAGTAAATAAATAAATAAAATATTTTTTTAAAAAAGAAAACTGCATGCTCTGAAGTGTTTGACTGAGGTGCACCTGAGTTTCTATACCAAGAGAAATAGAGTTGCTTCTGCTACCCACAGCACTTAGTTTCTAAGGACCAGGTGGGAAGGTGAGTGTGAAGTATCTTGGGGCAGTTGCAAAAGGCTGATGGAATCTTAGAAAACATCAGCCCTCCTGGGTGATACCCCTTACTTCAGGTATGACTATTTCAAAGTGTTCTGGAATATTTGGGAATCCTGATGGCAAGCCAAAGACTCCAACTGAGTCCAGTGTGTCCCACTGTGGTCCTCACTTTAGCTAAAAGCTGGTAAGCTGCGTCCTGAGTGTTGACAGTGGATTCCAGTCTCCTGGACTTGTTTCTTCAGATTCAGTTCCATAACATGAGGATTTGTAGAGATCACTTGATCATTAAAGCAGGGAATCCCATCCAAGTGTTTTGAGCAGTAAGTCCATGGAGGTTCTCAGAAGGCCCATAAGCTCCAACAGCACCATTCCTGGGAGTGTTTGACTGTAGTCCAGTTTTCCAGCTGACTCTAATATCTGTGGCCTTAAAGGCAAGAAGAGCCATGATACCTCTCTCTTTCTCTACCAACAGTTTGCTTGATTCCCATGCTTCCCATTTAGATTTGGTCCCTGAGTCTCCTTGTTCAGTGAGTCATAGTGGATCACTTATTGTGTGTGGTGCTGGTCTAGGCACTGAGGATATGGCTTTACGATAGGCAAAGACCTGTCTTCGTGGGCTCACTTGAGGACAGAGGGCCTGCTAGTGAGTTAAAAAATGGACACTTCCATTGCAGATCATAAAATATGCAATGAAAGCTATGAAATGGTGAGGTGGAGGTGGTGAGTACAGAGCCTGCACAAATGGGAAAGCTGAGGAGAGATTACAGGGTTGGGAGAAATGGGGTGAGGATAGGAGAGATGAGGGGGCCAGGACACTTTAATGCCTGTGGAAAGTTTGAGCAAGGAGCCAGTGGCCAACCAGGGGCATCAGAATGAATAGTCACATCTGTCCTCTTTGGTATTTACTGTGAATCTAAAATCCATACAGATGGGGAAGAGATTGTGTGCATGGATCTCAGGTTGCTCTTTAGACTTTCCCAGCACCACCAATGATAAGAATGTGTCTATACCAGTAATTGGACAACTCAGACTAAGATTTGTGATAGTGAAGGGGCTCCCGACCAGTCAACAGTGATGTTTCCTCAGCAGCAATCACCAAGTGATTTATAGTGAAACCTGGATTTTTGCAATTAAATAAGTCTGCATCTGCACTTATGAATTTTAAATTGGTGGGTATTTAAAAATAGATGTGCTGATTCTAAATTATATTTAACAGGCTTAATACAATTGAGACAAAATAAAAACCCCTTCAACATACTGAAAGTCATGGGGTTTGGGCCTGCTTGGCTCAGGAATCCTCACCTAGTTGTATGGGGAAAGGACAGTAAGGATGTTTCAAAGGCAGCATCCCAGGACAGTGTCAGCAGGTGTCCAATTACACCATTTTAAGCTTGTAAGAAACAGTATACATAACCCTTTGAGTCTTCATTACTTATATTCTCATTTATGTAACTTTTAAATATATCCTTAGGCATATATTGATTATAGACACAGTGTCTAATAACCTTTTTGTTGATGGGTAAGAAACCTGGATTAAATGTCACTGCAGTTGTTGCCAGGATAGTTTATAGAATATTGATTCTCTGTTTACTAAGGCTTCCAGCTGGACATTTATATCTATATTTCTCTACCTCATTGTTCATTTAAAACAAATACCTTACTTCCTGAATAGACCTTTTGAAGTTAGATATCTAGTTCTTTTTAGGGTAACAGAATATCAAAGATCCAGCAAGGTATATACCATTCTAGTTCTCTCAATTTTGGAACTGTGTAAGCTCTCTGACAGCGTCTTTGCTTATCATTCGTAACTTGTAATCATTACTTTTTCTTTCTAACCTTTTTTTGTTCATCTATGAAGTGTCAATAATAATAATAAGATAATATATTTTATAAAGAAGTTGTTTTAAAGTGTGTCATGGAGTTAAAGCACAGCTATGATTGGTTGTTGGGCTACAGGATAGTAAAATAGCACCCAATCCATAAGGCTGCCCAGCTTTCCACCCTTTCTTCCTTCTTCCAGTCTTTCCTTCCTTTCTTCCCCCTCCTCTTCTTGTTCTTCACCTGTCTCTATCTTTCCGTTTGTCTCTAATGTTTGTTTAGATTTTTTCTACTTTGGACTTTCAACCTCCTCCTATAGGGAGATTATTTGTAAAGAAAGAATGTGTAGAATGCAGCTATCCTTTCCACTCCTTTTCTACTGAAAGGATAGTCTGAAGCCAGAAAGATTCTAATTATTTCTATAACAATCAAAGAGCAAAAAAGAAAAGAGACCCTCACCTCCTTGAGTTGGGTGGCAGTTGTCAGCTGTACCATCATTCCTTGAAGATAGGAGTGGAGTTCTCACATGACAGAGGGCTGTGGAAGTAGAGCTACATGCTAGTCATATACTCTTGGGACAAAATAAATACTTATTTTAACAGGTATCAGGATGTATGTGCAAGCGTTGGGATAAGAAAAATGGAGCCCCAATGCCATTATGGCCTGTCTTCCTGGGGTGAGCTTCATTCACAGGCTTGAGTTCTCACTCTGGAGACTGAAATCTCTGGACCCTTCAGATTTCTGTCCAGAGTGTTAGTCAATCACTTGGGAGGACTGTCCCTCAAGCCAGTGTGAGTTCCATCAGTGAGGCTCTTACCCTCTGTCTCAGCAACCCAACAGAACCCATTCCTTCTTCCATTCTCTCCCATGGCTTTCCTTTTTTTTTTTTTTTTTTTTTGGATTTTTTTTTATTTTTTTATTTTTTTATTGTCCATAATGAGTTACAACATTTAGTGGGCAAACAATGAGTTGTTATCCCCAATTTCCCACTGCCCTCCCCTCCCCCCTCAACTGGATAACCTCCTCCATGGGTCATCTGGATCAGTCCTTGTGACAGAGGACCATGGATAGATAGGCTAGTAATCAGCCAGGTTCTCCTGTCCATACCTCTGGATAGTCTCCCCCACCACGGCTCTCACAATCTTTCCGCCCCCTCTTTCGCATATTTCCCTGAGTCGTGGTGGATGAGTAATAAGTTTGCTTTAGGGTTGTGAGCTTAGGGGTCTTTGTGTCAAAAATCGTTGGTTTCTGTTCCACTGGCTAATCTTGTGTTGATTTAATGGCTGTGGCAGTGGGCTCCTTGTTCATCTCGTCATTCTCTGTGGAGTTCCATTTGGATCCTCCATTGTATGACTGTGGTGGCCCCTCTCTTGCCAGAATCTCAGCTATCGGCCTATGGTCGGTTGGTAGGGTTAGATGAGCCCCAGCACTCTCGCTGCATCCTGAAAGATACAAACACATTCTCCATCGGACAGTGAGATCAGTGTAGGTTAACAAATATACACAATTTTGGATTACCAGGATTTGATTTTTAGTAGCCTCCCTGTCAATTGGTCCCATAGTGCATCTTGTCTTGGGAGCCTAAGAGTACGGGATCCGGTGCCTATCGCCCTAAATCCCAAGTTCCGGACAAGGGGACCCCCTCACTAAGTGGAAAATTGGCCAAATTGAAAGCTGTTGATTGTCTCCCCCAGGCCCAGGCTCCTCCATTACACCAAGTGCTCCTTTCTTGGTTCGCTGCTCACTCCTATTAGGAGTTGTGGTCAGCCTACTCATAACCACCGATTGTGTTTCCTGTCAGTGGTCTCTGTTTACTCCAGCTGTCGTTGATCATTTTCCCCTGGCAGCCTGTGCAGTGCCTTCCAGCACTACACTAACTTCCTTCTGGGGGCTGGATACCATTCTGGACATTGAAGGGTTTCTCGATGCTGATCGATGCAGTCTGTGGTTTCTTCAGTAACAGGGTTTTGCCTCAGGCCTG
>PVHP010010529.1:0-47400 GCA_004024765.1 Zapus hudsonius
CACACCACCACCACCACCAAAAACCCTGAAAGACATAATTGCTCTCTTTTTTAAAAAAATTATATATATATATATATATATATATATATATATATATATACTTAACACTCCCTCACCCCGGCCCCAGTTTGCTGAGTGTGGGGCTCTGACGTGAACCTCTTGTCCCCAGCATCCCCAGAGTCCCCCGTCCAGCCCTGTTATCTATTTAAAAGCCTGCTTTCCTTCCCTGGCCAGTTTGTCAGATACCCAGCAGGTCTTGTTCCTGGCGAGGCTCTCTTATCAGTGCCAGTGAAGGTTTTAGTGAAGGGCCCGTGGGTGGTGTCTTGGAAACCACTGGAACCTAGGAGAGAGGCATTGTGTCCTTGACCCTCCTTGGTCCTCACCCACCCTGAGCACTTGGGCTAAGAATAGCGTATGAGGGTGAGAGGCCTCAAGTCTCTTTCACGTGTGCTTTCCCGGCCACAGGGGAGGCAGGCAGGGCAGCTGCTGCTCTGGGTGGCCTGACACCCTGGGTGGCAGGCTCTGTTGTTTAAGGGTAGGTAGATTTTGATAATGTGCTCCAAGACACCTGCTGATTAGTGGGAGGGGACTGGTGAGGGCTCCTGCATCTGGAAGGGATCTCGACAACCACCTGGTGCTGAAGAAACCCAGCCCTCAAGTCAGGGTTTGAACCCTGGTCTTGAAGGTCGCAGGAAAGCAACCTTCTAGGAAAGAACGGTGGCGTGGTAGGAAAGGCCTGGGCTTCCGGGCTGGCCAACGTGTGTCTTGCTGCTGTATGTGTGGCTTTAGCAAAGTGCATGTTCTATCTGGAACACGGGACACATGACCGGTCCTCCCAGGCCAGTTGTCATTGTTCTGTAGAAATAGATGTGTAGGAAAGCTGGCCTTGGGGGCTGCTTAGTTATTTTTGCTTTTCTGAGCAAAGAAAATAGCATGAAAACTTCAGGCCCTCCATTGTTTGTTGTTGTTCTTCAAAGCAGGGTCTCATTCTAGCCCAGGTTGACCTCGAACTCATTCTATAGTCTGAGGCTGAGTGTCTTCTTCATGCTGATCATAAAGGCTTGCACCATCATGCCCACGCAGGGCTCCTCAGTGGCTTTGACTCCTAGTCTTCCCCTGATGACCTCATTTTCCTCAGCTATAAAGTGGGGCTCTTCACAGAGTTCAGGTTAAGTAGAAAAGTACTTAGTGCACGGGGCACACAGTGAGCGCTCAGACACTGTAGCTGATGGGCCGACAGCTTTGATCGCCTTCCTTCTCTTGGGAGCCTAGAGACTTCGACAAGAATGTTTCTTCTCTTCACTTGCACTTTCCTCCTCTGCCAGGTATTTTGTTAAAGTGGCCTGGGCCTGGACAGTCTGTCTCCTCCTGCCTTTCATCGCCCTCACCAACTACCACCTGACGGGCAAGGCTGTCCTGGTCCTGCGGAGGTTGAGCACCCTGCTGGTGGGCACGGCCATCTGGTATGTGTGCACAGCCCTGTTCTCCAACATCGAGCACTACACGGGCAGCTGCTACCACTCCCCGGCCCTCGAGGGGGTCAGGAAGGAGCACCACAGCAAGCAGCAGTGCCACCGGGAAGGGGGCTTCTGGCATGGCTTCGACATCTCAGGCCACTCCTTCCTGCTGACCTACTGCGCCCTCATCATCGTGGAAGAGATGGCCGTGCTGCACGAGGTGAAGACGGACCGCAGCCACTACTTCCACACAGCCATCACCACCTTGGTGGTCGCCTTGGGCTTCCTCACTTTCATCTGGGTGTGGATGTTTTTGTGCACAGCTATTTATTTTCATGACTTGTCACAGAAAGTGTTTGGCACCCTGTTTGGTTTGCTGGGCTGGTATGGGACATACGGGTATTGGTATCTGAAATCCTATTCCCCTGGACTTCCTCCCCAGTGCTCGAGTTTGACTTTGAAGCAAGAGAGTTACAAGAAATAAAGACACAGCATGGGGGGCAAGAGGACAGTGGCTAATATGGTTCCCATGTGTTCTGTTCCATCACTGGCTGAAGTCTTGTCCCCACTTCAGACGGGAACCTTACCAGGCAGTTTGGGGGGTGGAGTGGAGTCGAGGTTTTATACCTGACTCTTCTTGGGGACACCTGTGTCACCAGTACCACCATTCCCACCAGGCACCTTTTGTCCCTGGCAAGACTTGACCTTAATCTGAACTATCCTTTTGTTCCTAGAGGGTAGAGCAAAGGCTTGGTGAAGGGACAGAATGGGAAACAAATGTCTGTCACATGGCTTAGGGGGGCCAGAGCCTCCCTGATTCCAGTTCTCTTCTTAAGGGGGGCCAGAGCCTCCCTGATTCGAGTTCTCTTCTTAAGGGGGGGGGGCAGAGCCTCCCTGATTCAAGTTCTCTTTAGAGTATGGTGGTCATGCCAGAGCTGTATTAGAACAGCATTCTCCCTGGTCCATTTTGCAGAGGGATCTCTTTCCGGCGGGGTTCCTTACAAAATGCTCAAAACCTAAAAGGCCACAGTCTGGCTGTCGTGGGTGTCCTCCCCGGAGGGCTGGCCAGGGCCTGGCTGAGGTCAGTGATCCCTATGGGGCCTGGATGATTTTTATGTAGCGAACAATGATGGTTTTCTGTCCATGTCGTCTGTTGTTATAGGTTGTGTTTTGGAGCAATAAGATTACCTTTGTTTCCTCCTCGGTTCTGAATGGTTTTGAATGGTGCTGGTGGCCTTTGTTCCGAGTGGACAGAGTTCCAGGACTGAGCTTTGCCATATGGGGCTTGTTCGGAGGATTTTTGTTTTGTTTTGATTTAGAACACTAACTTTTTATAAAAACAAGCTTGGCTTACAGTATTAAAATCCATCTCATGTAATTGTTTCCTCTGCTAAGAATAAACCTGGAAAGTACACATCTGAATAATTTGATAATTCGAAGCAGAATGATCTTGCAAAGTAAGTGCCTGTCACTTTTGCAGAGTGACCATGTATGGCTGATATAGACTGAACAGGGCTTGGGGTCAAGGTGAGTACCTTGGCACCTGTGCGGTGGCCCAAGGCATTTTTACCTTTGAACAAGATTATGGTAATTTAAGAGTGAAGTAAAAATGTCTGCCTCTGATGCAAGAAGCCAGCCTGTGTGCAAAGGCATCTTTCTTAAGCGGTAGTGTGACTTGGACCCACCTCCTCTTAACTTGTCCCAGCCACAAAACAACACACAACCCAGGCTCGTCACCGGCCTTGAGGTCGGTCCCTTGCACTGCCTTGCAGTTTCCAACCCTGTCATTCTATGGCCTTCCCCCAGAATGCTGGGAAGAGTTAGAAGCCCTGTCACCCGAATCCCAGCAGCACTGTTCAAATCTCCTTTCACAGACTATCTTCTTACGCCTTTCAAACTGAGCTCCTGGCTTTTGAATGATAGCCCTCAAAGCTGCTCTGTCCTGCCCTGCTTCTCTGAAGAGCTGGGGAGTGACATTCACGGATAAGCTAGCTTGACTGGCCCAGCTCAAGCGCAGGTTGTTAGGAACCTGGTAAATCTTCAGAGTGATCTTTAATATATATATAAGGATATATTTATAAAAAGTGTTTCATATCTCATTGAACTGTAGATCAACTTTTAGATTAAACCCAAGATATGAGATGTCGCCAAAGGGGAAACAGAGGCAGGGAGGTGTCACTGCGGTGCTTTGGCAAAATGTGACAGGTGGAAAGAGGACATTTAATACCCCAGGTGTTTCTTTCTGCAGGGTAGGGGCTGGTCACAGGGTGGAAATCTCCTAAATGTCGTGCTCATCTTCAGAAGGGAAGGGGCATGGGGCAATGCACTGTGGCACATCCATGACCCAGTCTTCTATGCAGAGTGGGCTTCCACCATAGGCTCGTGCTTGGCACCTCCTTTTTTAAATCTCTCTGTGCCAGGGATGGAACGCAGGGCTGTGTGCATATCTGTCACGCCTTCTACCTTTGTGCTACACTCTCGTCTCCTTGGCAGCTTGGCCTTCTCACGAGCATGCCCTCCCTTCCTGTGCCAGGTGAGGTGGGCACAAGACATGTGTCAGAATGTTGGCATCACTCCCGGTAGCCATGTGACCAGTGGTCAGGCCTGGTCACCCTCGTGTGTCAACACCCTCGTGTGCTGAGCAGACGGTCATCTCCCCACCTTCTTTCCCTCAACAGTCTCTGGAATGTTTGGCTCTAGAGAAGGCAGGTCATTTGGAGCCTGGGTTTCCCATTTGGAAAGTGTCGTTGTCCCAGGTGTTGAGCATGAGGCTCTGGCCAGAGTCCTGCACACATGTTCTGCTTTGCTAGGTGGAGGTTTCTCACTTCCTTGTGGGAAACGTCTGTCACTGTCTGGGTTCCAGATTGTCTTTAGAGAATGGCTCTTGTCCTTGTTATGTACACACAAATCCACGTGTAAACAAGCAATTAAAGTGCCCTTGAGGTATTGGAACCCCACATTCCAGTGTCCTGTGTTCCTTTCTAACACCCTGGGGTAAGCCCAGAGCCCAGCACACCTCAGGCCACTTTTGAAGAACAGGAGCGTCTTTCTGAAGTTATTCTTCCAGAAGGTACTGCATGGCTGGAGGTACTGTGGCCTTTTCACCTAAATGTAGATATTTTCAGCCTGCCTTTTTCATTTCCCTGTCACTGGATCCTGAGGTCTGGGTTAGCCAGGCCTGGGAGCTGCCCCTTGGCTAAAGGAGAGGTAAGCCTCATAGAATGCTACAGAGCAGGGTGGCAGTCTACTGGATGAGGTCACCTGGCAGCCATCTTGTGCTTTTATGCCCACTCACTTGTCAGTCTGGCCTGCTTGGCACCTGTAGGTGGTGTCTGTGGAAAGCCTGCTGGATCCAAGATTAGCCTCTGCTCAGGGTTTCGTGATCCTTTGGCAGCAGTGACCGTCTCTG
The DNA here is from genome assembly GCA_004024765.1 of Zapus hudsonius. NCBI lineage: Eukaryota > Metazoa > Chordata > Mammalia > Rodentia > Dipodidae > Zapus > Zapus hudsonius. The sequence continues at coordinate 4,867 of PVHP010010529.1, forward strand.
AATTCACACTACAAGCTAGAAGAAGGGAAGGGACCCACCCCGCAGCAGTTTGGACTCAAAGTCTGTCATCCCTAACAGTTTCAGAGATGAATCTTGACATATGTCTGCTTCATGGGGCAGAGCCAGTCCCACCATCAAGAGTTCTGAGTGCTGGGCAAGGTGAGGGGCCTAGGGACAGAGCAGAGTGGCCATCTGTTCTAGGCATCCTGGAACATTTTCATAGATGGTAGCATTCTTTGAATTTTTTTAAAGGTGTGTGCCACCACAGCCTGGCAGCACACAACATTTTTTAAAATTTTATCCATTCATTTCAAGCAGAGAGAGAGAGAGAGAGAGAGAGAGAGAGAGAGAGAGAGAGAGAGAGAGAGAGAGAGAGAGAGAGAGAAAGTACCAGGGCCACTACCTGGCTTATGTGGGTACTAGGGAATTGAACCCGGGGCCTTAGACACACTCCAGCCCCCACATTCTTTAAATTTTTTTCATTATTTTGGGTGTATGTAGTAGGTATGGTATGTGAGGTATACATATGTGTGTGACAATGCATAGAAGCACACACATGCAGAGGCCAGAGGAAGGAGTCAGGTGTCCTCTACTGCTCTCCCACCTTCCTTGAGATAAAGTCTCTCACTGGACTTAGACCATTGAGCCCCAGCCAGCCTTCTGTCTTTGTCTCCCTCAGGGGTGGGGTTATAGACATGTGTTTTCAGACTAAATGTTCTTACCCACTGAGCCATCTTCCCAAACCAAAAATAACATTTTTGTTTTGTTTTTGTTATTCAAGGTAGGGTCTCCCTCCAAGCTGACCTGGAATTCACTATGTAGTCTCAGGGTGGCCTCGAACTCATGGCCATCCTCCTACCTCTGCCTCCCAAGTGCTGGGATTAAAGATGTGTACCACCACACCCAACCCAAAGGTAAGGTAACTTTTTTTGGAGGGGGGGGGGTCTTGAAGGATGAAGAATTCAAACACTTCTGTAGAAAGGGGAACCAAAGACAGTGGGGACAGCATATTCCAGGTCATGTAGACAGTCTCCACAACTTTTATTCAAGAGGGGAATTTAACTTTCATATTATTTTTCTGAGACATGGTCATATGTAACTGACCTTGAGCTTGCTATGTTGCTTCTTCTGATCTTATTGCCTTAACTTCCCAAGTGCTCAAATTACAGGCATGTGCTCCCACGCCTGATTTATGTGATGCTGGGGGCTGAACCCAAGGCTTCATGCATGCTGGGCCCTGAGATTAAAGGAAGGCAGACTCACATGCCTGTCTGTGGAAGCCATAGGTGTACCTTGTCGTGATACAAATAGCTTTGGGCTGCCAGTTAGAATGCTTGACCTGGGGCAGGGCTTAGCCACTGCTGATCTGTGTGACCTTGGTCTGTGTGACCTTGATCTCAGCCACTCACTATCTCTAGGTATTGATTAGATAGGACACTCTCAATAACCTTTGTATTGTCTTGACTCCATTTCTGTTCTGCTTGGTGGAAAGTTCTTCCCACGCTTATTATGACTTTTATTTTAGGAAAGAACACGAGAAGAAACTCCCACTCCAGGCTGAGTGGCAGCCAGCTTCCCAGTGAGTGACAGGGGAACAGACTTCATGGTGCAGCTGATCGTCATACACATCCTTTTTTTCTGCATGGACACCCTGATCACCTGGATTCATGGGGTGTCTTGACATGGGGAGCCAAGCAGAATTCCCAGAGGGATGATCTGCAGAGGTCTTTTCTGGGGAGTTCATTTGCAGTGGCAAGAGGTCCTGGTGAACACATTTTCTCTCTCAAATATACTATATATAATTTTAAGGTTTCCAAAACAAACCATTTTTAGGGTCTCTTGTATAAGATGTACAATTTTTTTTTGTCATTTCTCAGGTGTCATCCACCTTTTTTCTCTAACTTTTTATTGACTGCTTCCATAATTATAGACAATAAACCATGAAATTCCCTCTACCCCCACTTTCCCCTCTCAAATCCATCCTCCCATCATATTCCCTCCCCTCTCAATTAGTCTGTATTTTGTTTTGATGTCATCATCTCTTCCTCCTATTATGAAGGTCTTGTGTAGGGAGTGTCAGGCACTGTGAGGTCATGAATATCAAGGCCATTTTGTGTCTGGAAGTTTGCATTGTAAGCAGTCCTCCCCTTCCTTTGGCTCTTGGCTCATAATCTTTCCTCCACCTCTTCCGAAATGGACCCTGAGCTTTGGAGGGTGTGACAGAGATGTTCCAGTGCTCAACACTCCACTGTCACTTCTTAGTGCTATGGTGCCTTTTGAGTCATCCTGGTGGTCACCACCATCTGAAAAGAGAAAGCTTCTCTGGCCAGAAGTGAGAGTGGCATCGTCATCTGGGCATAGACACAAGTGTCTGAGGGCAGTTTAGTGACTGTAACAGTGGTTCCCTTTCCCCCTTGAGCTTATGATCTCCTTAGTATCAGCTTTTCACTGGGTTTCTAATACCAGGAAGGAATTCCCTCCCCTGGAGTGGACCTCAAGTCCAAGCAGTTGGTTTCCCACATAACTGACACGCCACCGTTACACCTTACATTTGGCCTGGCTAACAGGCTCTCAAGGCCCACTGCTGGATTCCCCCACACACACCCACAGCAGGCTGCACAGGTCTTTCCAGCCTCCTTTTTGGCAGCTAATCACCAGGGAGGAAGCTTCTAGCTCAGCTCCAGCTTGATTTCTCGGTGACCTGTAGGCCAAGCAAGTGGAGTCTTCAGCAATAGGGTCTTACTGTCTAGTCCCAGTGTGGCAACCAAAGCCTTGGGGGCATCAGGGGCCTCCCTGGCCAACAACTTGTTGGAAAGTATCCCACGTCTGGCACTAAAATTTTTCTAATAACATTTTGTGGCTTCTGGGCCCATTATTCACCTCAATATACTTCTGTCCAAACTCCCTCTTCTTTAACATATATATATATGCTAGTGAAGAAGTAGGTTATCATATGGCTTACTGATAACATTTTGAATTTTGATTACCCCTCCTCCCACCCCTCTCTATCGTCTCCCCTGATCCCATTAGACCACTTCCCCCAGTGTTCCCTGCTCCTTACATATCTACTGTAGCCTCCCCTCTCATCCTTCCCTCTCTCATAGCCCCTTTCTAGCTTCCTGGCCTTTACTATTGATGTTTATTCTAACTCACATACAAATCTAAACATTTGAAGCTAGGATCTACATATGAGAGAGAACATGTAGTATTTTGAGCCTGGATTACCTTGCTTAGTATAATCTTTTCCAGATCCATTCATTCCCCTGCAAATTTCATAATCCCATTTTCTTTACAGCTGAATAAAACTTCATTGTGTAAATATACCACATCTTCATTATCCATTATTCATTCATGAATTTCAAACCATTATTATTTTTTTGTTTTATTTTTTTGTGGTTTTTTTTTAGGGGGGGATTTTTGAGGTAGGGTCTCAATTTATTCCAGGCTGACCTGGAATTCTCTAAGTAGTCACAGGCTTGCCTCAAACTCACAGCAATTCTCCTACCTTTGCCTCCCCACTGCTGGAATTAAAGGCATGCAACACCACACCCGGCTTCAAACCATTTTTGATAGCCACCAAGAAGGTAGGTTAATGCAAACCCATGTAGTTTAGACACCATTGGGAGTTGTTCTGGCAACTTCTAATACAGTGTCTGGGGAGGTTTATAGTTAAACACACATTACAGAGCCTTAGGGAAAGGGGGAGGGGGTAGCTCAGTACCTGTTTAGATGATGACCTGGTAGTACCACACTTAAGTGTACACTCAACCATCTCCGTGCAGGGTATGAAATACGTACAGGAAGATTTCATTATGGTTGTCTGTAAGAATGAAAACCTGTCAAGAACTTAAATGTCAGTCACATCAATGATAGTAACTCCATATGAGTAGTTTAATGCAATCACTACAAAGAACGAGCGACTGTCGGCGAGCAGAGACACTGGAGGCAGAAGGATCTAGGCGTGTGCCTTTAACTCACCTGTGTCCTTAGCCCATTTCTGGGGTGAATGGTGTGATTCATAGTGTCTCATCTCACTTAGCATTCAAGGGTCCCATAGCGAGGAGCACCCCATGTGCCAAGCTCCTGGGGATACAGAAGCGTGGCCTGCCTTCCCCAAGCTGGGCAAACAGTGGACTGAGGTCTCCCAACAGCATGCAGTGGTGCTCCAGCCTGCCTGGGGTGGCTAGACATGGTGATTGTGACACAGAACCCACGAGAAACAACTGAGAAGGAGAAAAGGTTTATTTTCTCAGGAGGCAGAGGTAGGAAGATCGCTGTGAGTTCCCAGTCAGCCTGGGCTAGTGTGAGACCCTGCCTCAACCAAACAGAAAAGGTTTGTTTTGCCTCACAGCTTCAGAGGTTTCCACCTCAGGTTTCCTTTAGGCCACGGGGCAAGGCAGAGCGTCAGAGTGGCAGGACCACGTGGAAGAGGCAGCTCACTGCTGCAGCCAGGAGGAGAGAGGAATAACATGGGGTCAAGGTACACTCTTCAGAGGCACAGCCCCAGCCAGGTATGGCTGCATATACCTGTAATCCTAGCATTTAGGACATAGAGAAGGAGGATCACGAGTTCAAGGTCATCCTAAGCTATATAATGAATAGTGAGATTGAAGCAACCCTGGGCTACATGAAACCTTGTCTCTTTGTTTCAAAGTAGAGTCTCTAGCCCAGGCTGGCCTGGACACACAGCGATCCTCCTACCTCTGCCTCCTGAGTGCTTGGACTAAAGGTGTGCACCCATCCCAGCAGAACCCTGTCTCAACCGAAAACGGACATTCCCCTAGGTCTCCATGTTTGGTGGGTCCTCCAGCTGGGCCTTCCAGGTCCTCCGACCTCCCAGCATCCTATTCAGATTTGAATCCACCCGTGGATGAAACCATTGATTAGGCAAAGCTCTCATCATAACTTTGAAAACACCATCACGGACACACCCACAGGTGCGCTTTACTAGTCAGTCAGGTTGACAGTAAGATTAGCCATCACCCCATCCTCACATTGTCACAGCTAGGCAGACACAAGCCATATCAAGTATGTAGAGGGGCAAAGGAGTGAGGAGATTGACACAGGTTACCACGGTTCAAACCCTAAACTGCCAGGCTGGGTGGGCTTGAGCAGCTGCCTTAACACCTCTCTGGGACTGTAAAGTGGGGGGGGGTACCTACTTCACAGGCTTGCATGGATAAAATAAACTAATACTGGAGAAATACTTAGATCAGGATATGGTGTATGAGAGGCACTGTATAATGCCTTCTTTTTAAAAGTATATTATATATATATATATATATATATATATATATATATATATATATATATAGAGAGAGAGAGAGAGAGAGAGAGAGAGAGAGAGAAATCCCCACTCCAGGGCCTCCTGGCACTGCAGAGGAACTCCAGACTTAACAACCACTTTGTACATCTGGCTTTACGTGGATATTGGGGAATCAATCACACCTGGGCCAGCAGGCTTTGTAAACAAGTGAATGGGTATTAAGTCCCACAGTGTACTAATGCTGGAGCTTCCTTCACCAGGAAACCAAGAGTAGGAACCTCATGCAGGAAGATTTTTATTTTTATTTTTATTTTCAGTTTTTGAGGTAGGGTGTTACTTTAGCCTAGGCTGACCTGGAATCCACTATGTAGTTTGAGGGTTGCCTCGAACTCACAGTGATCCTCCTACCTCTGCCTCCTGAGTGCTGGGATTAAAGGAATGCGCCACCATGCCTGGTTTAAGAATTCTTTCTTTTTCCTTTTCTTTGGTTTTAGGAAGTTTTGATTTGGATTGACTCTGAGGTGATTGAGTAGTGCCATGAGTGAGTGTAGGAGACCTGACCTGGAGCTCTGCAGTCTGATGTCTGGGCCAGCGATTAGGACACTGATTTCCAGAACAGCCAGAGGGAAAGGACATGAGTGTGTTGGGTGTGCAGTGTGCACACGTGTGTTTAGATGAAGCCAGAGAATGGCCGACACCCTCCTCTATTGCTCTGCTAAATTGTTTCCTTGAGACTGAGTCTCTCACCGAGCCTAGAACCACCAGTTTTCCAGTTCAATCTGCTCGTCCCCCTCAGGACTGGGGCTACAGGTGTGTGTGTGTGTCCACACTCGGCTTTTTATACAGGTGGTAGGGATTGCACTCAGGCCCTCTCAACCCCTCACGTAGTCTTACCTGCTGAGCCTGTAATGTCCTTTGGTTCAGGGTGAAGCAGGGCCTGGGTTGTGGTGCCTTACTACTGCGGCCCTCTCTGTGACTGGGTATTGATCATGCAGATGAAGTCCACGCAGGGAAGAAAAGCAGGCTGTGGAACAGAAACTTCAGTCTATACCACTCACCTCGTGAGTGGGAGATGACTGGGCTCTTACACGCCTAACCCCCTGGGGTGGTGTCCTTCTTGTGAAGCATTCACCCTAAGCATTCAGCATTCCCCACCTCCTGTACCCCACTCCTCCAGGCCTGGGAGACACCCTTGGGAAAGCTGCAGTGTGGGAGGCATTTGCTGGAGACAGAGCTCAGTTGGGCAACAGTCATTCTGAGGACATTCCATCCCTCTGAACTGAGGCAGAATGTCCCTGTTTTCCTGATGAGTGGTCACCTCAGAGTGTCAGTGCACCCCCATCTCTTCCTGCTGATGAGTTGCCCCTTTCTCTAGCCCAGCAACCCAGGCAAAGCCTTCACTTACCACTGGCCACAGTGCTTCCCATCCTGCCAAAGTCCCAGGGATGTGCTGGCATTGCTGAAGCCCGGGTCATCCTTGGGGCTGAAGACTGCTCTTACTTATAGTCTAGAGAGGCTCTCTAGGCCTGTCTGGGAAAGTGTTCTCTTTTGGAGGAAGGCAGTGTCAGAAGAAAAAGACAGTTTTTAAATTTTTTATTTATTTGCAAACGTGTGTCTGCACACCTGTGCATGCCAGGACCTCTTGCCTCTGAAAATGCCAGATGCTTGCACAACCTTTTGGTGTTGGCTTACACGAACGTCTTGGGAATTGGGCTGGTAGGTTTTGCAAGCAAGAGCCTTTAACTGCTGAGTCATCTTCCCAGCCCCAGACATGTTTAAATTTTTTTTCTGTTTATTATTTTTTAATTTAAAAAATATTTTATTTATTTATTTCAGAGACAGTGCGCGAGAGAAAGAGGCAGATAGAGAGAGAATGGACACACCAGAACCTCCGGCTACTGCAAACGGACTCCACATGCTTCCAACAATGCATCTGGCTTTATGTGAGCACTAGGGACTCAGACTCAGGTCGTTAGGCTTTGCAGGCAAGTGCCTTCGTTGCTTGACTGGCTTGGAATCACTCAGAAGACATAGCTCAGGGTTTGTCTATGAGGAAGTTTCCAGAGAGGTTGAACTGAGGAAGGAAGACCCACCCTCAACATGGGTGGCACCGTCCATCCCAAGGGCTGGAGTCCCAGACTGAAGAGAAAGAGAAAAAGGAGTGTCAGCTGATCACCAACATCCATCTGCTTCTGACTCTGGGTTCCATGTGACCTTCTGCTTTGGGCCCCTGCAGCCCATGATGGACTGTGTCCCCTCAAACCAGGAGCCAAAAGAACTCTTCCTTCCATAAGTTGCTTTCCCCCCCCCCCCAGACATTCTGTCTTAGCAAAACTAAAACTTCGGACTTTTGATGGTTTAAAGATGATAGTTCCCAAGGAAAAACGCTTCTCTTAGGGAATCTGTTAATGAGTCCATTGAATTAGACATTTGGATTGGCCATTTCGAGCCTGTCATACCATTGAAACAACAGGCAAGGTTACTTTCTTGTCTGGATAGATTGATCCTGAGTGCCAGGGGCGCGGAGGCTTGCTGCTCCACCATAGTGCTAGGAAGACTGCATGGAGATGGACACTCTGCGGAGCACACTTAATTCTTCCACATTCTCCTGTAAAAGAGCAGTAGAAACCTATAGCAACCAAGGACCACCCAGGTAAGGTGACTACCCCAAGCACACAGGGAACCTATAGCAGCGGAAAAGAGAGACGTAATCAATGTCAACCACAGACTGGGACTGGATTTTGGAAATGAGGAGAGAGGCAGCTCTGGGTTTTCATCTCTGTGATGGTTACATTGAATCTGTATGCTGTGGTAGAAGTAGGGTTGTGGGCTCAGGAATGGGAGGGGCGTTCTCCAGAGATAGAAACAACTGAGGGGCATCTTTTGGAGAGAGGGGGAACATAGCCTAATTTATAGAGCAGTTGTCCCCACTAGGATCCATGTGTTATTGTTTTTGTTTGTTTGTTTGTTTGGCTTTTTGAGGAAGGGTCTCACTCTAGCCCAGGCTGACCTGGAATTTACTATGTAGTCTCAGGCTGGCCTCAAACTCATGTTGATCTTCCTACTCCTGCCTCTGCCTCCCAAGGGCTGGGATGAAAGGTGTGCACCCACCACACCTGGCTATGCTGTTGTTCTTGAGTGGAAATTTCACCAGGACTCAGAAGAGTCTGTGTAATTCTCTGGAGAGCCCAGTGGTGGGATCAGGGCCAGATGCTATCTATGGACTCCAAATTCCATCCTTGCCCTCTCTTGGCCTTCCTTGTTATCTTATTTATTTATTTTTGTTTGTTTATTAATCTTGGTGAAAACATGTGCAAAGTCTTAAACATTTTTCTGTAAACTAAATATAACTATGTCTTGTATGGAACATTGTACTCCTGGTTTCTTTGGGCATTTTAACATGGTTACTTCCTTTTGGAAATTGTGGGGACATGTACGCTGGGTACACACAGAAAATGAGTGCAAATGTGCTCTGTAGACTGAAGCACTGTAAGAGGTCTAGGAAGTCTGTATAACAGCTTCATTGTTATTATTAGTTGTTGTTGTTTTGGAGGTAGGTTCTCACTCTAGTCTAGGCCAACCTGAAACTCACACTGTAGCCCAGGCTGGCCTTGAACTCACAGTGATTCTCCAACCTAGGTATAGTGGTTTGATTCAGGTGTCCCCCACAAACGAATGTGTTCTGAATGCTCGACCCCCAGCTGATGGCAGTTTTGGAATCAGAATTTTGTTGGAGGTGTGTTGTTGGGGGAGGGCTTATGGGGGCTACAGCCAGCTTCCCCTTGCCAGTGTTTGGCACACTCTCCTGCCACTGTTTGCCACCTTCTGTGGTGGAAGTGATGTCCACCTTCTGCTCATGCTATCATTTTCCCTGCCATCATGGAGCTTCCCCTTGAGTCTGTAAGCCAAAATAAGCACTTTCCCCATCAGCCAATTTTGGTTGGGTTCTTTTCTTGGAAGCAATGAGAAAGCTGACTACAGCACTCTCTCAAGTACTGGGATTAAAGGCATGAGGCACCATGCCTGGTTTCTCCTCCTCTTCCTTCTCTTTTCTAAATACAACATCCGGTTGATTCTGGGGTGTGTATACAGTCTCATTTGGAGAGGGAAGATTTAGACAGGTTCTCACTTTAGCCCAGGCTGATCATGGACTCATGTAGCCCAGGCTGGCCTTGAACTCACTGAGATTCCCCTACTTCATCCTCCCAGGTGTTGGGATTAAAGGCATGAGTTGTTGTTTGTCTGCTTGCTTTTGAGACAGTTTCACTACATAGGCCAGACAGACTTAAGTTCGAGATCCTCCTGCCTCAGCCTCTGTAACATGGGATCACAGCACGGCATTTGAAACCTTGCATCTCTGGCTTTCTGCCCCAACTTTGGAATTGAGAGTTGGGTGGACCACACCGTTTAAAAATGAAAAGCAGCTGCTGCTCCTGGATGCTTTATTGGGGACGTTCGGTGGTTTCTAAGCATGAGCGAGCGGCAGTGACACCCAGACCCTTTCCCAACATGCAAAAGGCACAGGGAAGTGAGACCGACCACGGAGGCAGCATGGAGCGGAAGACCACCCCCCCAGACAGCACAGGGGAGCCTCTGCAATAATGGGAAAGTGGGTATTAAAGGAGATAGTGAGAGATCCACCCCTGCTCCTGAGCTGGGGCTGACCTTCAGAGGGAAGGTCAACATGGCTTTTGCTGGAAGTCTCGCCTCACAGCGGGGGGACTTAACTCAAGGTGGAGTGGCTCGTGGCTGCTGCCTTCATGGGCAATGCTTTCTAAGTGCCAGACCACACCTGCTGGCCAGTCAGGAGGGGAGAGTTGTAGTGTTGGTCCCAGCCATGGCCAGGTTTTGGGGTGCCGCTTCTTGGTTCAGCCAGTGTTGCTTCAGTCAGTCCATGTCCAGGAGAAGAAGGAGGCCCCTTCTGACCTTGGGGGCCCCCCAGGGGGCTCTGGATCTCCAGCCCCAACTGGAGGTACTGGTTAGATGAGTCGCATCTCAGAGCTGGCTTTGTCCCATGGAAGAGGTCCCTGGCAAGAGGGAAGGGAGGCCAGGGGTCAGGTCCTCTGAGCCCCCAGCACCTCCCAGAACCTGGGCCCCTGCTGGGTGGAACATCCTGGGACTCACCTCAGATCCTAACCAGTCCCTTGAGACCTTGATTCGGAAGAAAAAGCATTTGTGTTTGTTTCTGCTTTCTCCCACTCTCTCTCTCTCTTTCATTCTCTCTCTCTCTTTCTCTCTCTCTTCTAGTAGAGCCGTGGCTTCCAGTCACGGCGTAGGCAACATCTACTTCTAAACTATGGAATGTTGTCACACTGACGATAGAATTACTCAGAACAAGGGGCAGGGAGTGCTGTCCAGTGCTCATGGGACAGTGAGTTACTGAGGGCGTGGGGAAGCACAGCACAGACACACCGACAGTCAGACGCCAGGCCCTGGCCTGGCTCTAGATGTATTTTTTCTTGAGGTACCAGTAGGCAAAGTAGCCCATCCCGCCCAGGGAGCCCATGAGGAAGGATGCCCCGAGGAACGATGGCGGTTTCCGCTTGACCAGCCGGAATGCATTGGGGATGACGGCTGACAGCAGGGTGGTGTGGATGTCACCAAGCACTTTCCGGAAGGCAAAGCGTCTCTGGACCCTCTCAAAGAAGGACTGCAGGTTGGGCCGGCTGCCATCTTCCCAGTATTTCTTGGACAGTCCGAGGAACTTGAGGCGGTGCAGGGTGGCTCCCAGGAGGACATCTGCCAGAGTGAAGGCGCAGCCGCAGAGCCACAGCTCACATTTCTGCCCTGGAGAGGAGAGAGGAGACCCAGGCACTCACTTCTCTCTTGGAAGCCCTGGCTTGGTCTGCCAGTGCCTCCAAGGCCATTTAGTCGTTCATTCATATACACATTTGGGTTGACCTGAAATTCACTACGTAGCCTCATACTCCTGTCTGTCTTAGGACATTCATTCTTATACCACTTTAAAGAGGGCTACCATCTCCTTATTTGTGCTGTGCCCATTCTTCGTTTCTTTAGCATCGTGTGGTGGCTCACACCTTTAATCCCAGCACTCAGAAAACAGAGGAGGAGGATCTCAGTAAATTCAAGGCCAACCCGGGGTTGAGTGAGACCCTACCTCAAAAAAAAAATTAAATCAACAAAGAAATGAATGAATTACAAATATCTCTTTTTTCTTCTTTTAATTTTTTTTTAATAGAGTCTCACTCTGTAGCCCAAGATGGCCTCAAAGTTGTGATTCTCTTACCTGAGCTGGGATTATAGGCTGCACCATCACACCTGGCTCACAAGCATACAGCTCAGACTGGACTCAAGTGTCCAGCGCCTCTCTGACAGCTTCACCTAGGTGTCACTCTGCATTGTCTCAACATGTCCCTCATGGCATTCTTGAGAGCTGCCCCAAGCCCAACACAGTCAACGGGCCTGCATCAGAAGTCATACAAGGGCTTTGGAGCTGCCATGAGTTCCCTTTCTTTCCATCCCCACAGCCAATGAGCCTATCGGCAACTTTCTCTTCACAATACATCCAAACCCTAATGCCACCTCTGCTTCCATCACCCCAGCACACAGCCACCATCTTCTACAGACATGACCACAAAGTTCCTTCAATGGATCCTCCTGCTCCTGTTTCCAGCTCTGTCCCCCTGGAGTCTACTGTCAGCACAGCAGCCACAGGGATCCATTTAAAAACCAAGTGAGGGCTGGAGAGATGGCTCAGAGGTTAAGGCACTTGCCTGCAGAGCCTAACGACCCGACTTCAGTTCCTCCGTACCCACATAAAGCCAGATGCACAAAGTGGTCCATGCATCTGGAGTTTGTTTGCAGTGGTTGAGGGCCCTGGTGTGCCCACTCTCTCTCTCTCTGTGTCTGTCTCTCTTCTATCTCTCTTAGCTTGCAGATAACTAAATAAATAATTATAAAAACAAAAAATCAAGTCAGATCCTGCCATACCCCTATAAGTGAGGCCTCATGGGGACAGAGTAGAGCCCTCTGAGGCCTCACCATGTGATCTGGGCTTCAGGTCCTTCCAGGTCATAAATTCTGTGTATCTCCTTGACACTCTCTTCTGCACCAGTCTTCATGCCAGGCACATTCCCACCTCAGGGTCTCTGTCCCTGCCTGTTCGTTCTACCTGGAACAATCTTCTTCCACAGAGCCACAGGGCACTCCATTCCTTTCCAGGTCTGTGCTCAAATGCTGCCTCCTCAGGGACTCCAGAGACCACCAGTTTAAACCTGGAGGGTTTGGGGCTGTAGCCTGGTGCATGCATGTACTAGGCCCTGGCTTCAGTCTGCAGCACTGCATAAATCAGATGTGGCAGAGCACACCTCCATCCCAGCACCGAGAGGCAAACACAGGAGGATGAGAAGGTCAAGGTTATCCTTGGCTCTATAGGGTTTGAGGCCAGCCCAGGCTACACGAGACCCTGTCTCAAAAATTTAAAATATAGAACCAGACGTGGTGGCACATGCCTTTAATCCCAGCATTTGAGAGGTAGAGGTAGAATGATTACTGTGAGTTCAAGACTAGAGTGAGTTCTAGGTGAGCCTGGGCTAGAGTGAGACCCTACCTCAAAAAAGAAAAATTATATAAGATATAAAAATGACAGCCTGGTGTAATGGCGCACCATATTTTAATCCTAGCACTTGGGAGGCAGAGGTAGGAGAATCACCATGAGTTCAAGGCCAGCCTGGGACTACAGAGTGAATTCAAGGTCAGCCTCACCTAGAGTGAAACCCTACTTAAAAAAAAAAAAACCTAACTAAAACTCTCTATATATCCCTGAAGCCTCAACCCCAGCCATCACTATCCCATCCCTCCTGTGTTGATTACCATCATGGCATGTATCTTATTATTTTTGTTTATTGCCTCCAAATAAGCCCCAGGAGGGTGATATTTGGGCTATCTTGTTTCCATGGCATCCTCTGTGCCTACAACAGTGCCTGGCCCACAGTGGGCACTCGGTAAACCCATACTGATGACTAATAAATGAACAGAATAATTTTCCATAAACTTGACATTATCCAAGTAAGCACAAAGAAATAAACAAGCAAACAAAAACTACGAATAAATTATGGCTGCCCACGAAGATCTAATTAAGACTTGCTCAGGTGTTTGTTTTTTAAGGGGCTAGCTGAGGGGTGGACATGGTGCCTCATGCCTTTCATTCCAGCACTTGAGAGGCTGAGGTAGGAGGATGGAAGTGGGTTCAAGGTCAGCCTGGGCTAGAGTGAGACCCTGCCTCAAAAAAGAAAATGGGATAATGGTGGCTGATATTGTCACACAATATACAGGAGTTAAGGACTGGCATTCTACCCTTCTTTCGCTAAACTCAAAAGAAGTGAGAAGAGCCATGCTTGCCCCATTCATTCATTCATTCATTCATTTTTTGAGTCTCACATAGCTGTGGCTGGTGTGGAGCTTGCCATGCAGACCACACTTCCTTGGAACTTGCAGCAATCCTCCTGCCTCTGTTTCCTCTGCTTGTTTAGAAGGATAATGCTATAGCTCCTTCCTATATCACCATGGATAGCCAGATTTCTTTGCCTGGGATGAAGCCCTTTCGACGTTAGCATAGCTCCAGTCTGTTTCTGGGATCTTGACATCTGACTTCCTCATCTGCCTGCTGCTCCCCAACAGGCTGCACCCATTTCAGCTTTGGCCCTTTGGGCCTGACCATCTAATGCCCTGAGCATACCCCAGCCTCCATGCTGATAAGCTCTGGCTTCTTGGGAAGTTTACTTCTTTCCTTTGGACAGACCCTTTCAGGTCAGGAACCCAGTGATCTCCACCATTAAAACATTACATATCTCAAAACAAAACATGCTGGTCATGGGAGGAATTGAGGGACTGTGGTTAAAAGTGTCCCAGGGAGGAGCAGGCATGCGTCTGGGCTAGCTGCTGAGTAGGAGTAAAACCCCAGACGGTCTGAGCACTGAGTGACTGGTGACCTTGACAGGATGCTGACTGTGTAGAAGGAGTTTGCGAGAAGGGAGAAGAGAAACTGGAGTCAGTGAGCAAAGGTGGCTCCTTCAAGGAGTTCACCAACATGGGAAGATAGGTCAAGAGGTCAAGAGCATTTTATACGCTGGGAAGAATGAAAAGCCTGTTGAAGCAATCCAGCGGAGTGGGAGAGGAATGCTGCAGAGAAGAGAGGAGAGATCACCTTTTGAAACTTGGCCTTACTCTGAACCTATATCTCATCAGTTTAGCCAGATTAGCTAGTCAGCTAGGGATTCTCCTGCCTCTGCCTCCCAGTAGTGGGATTATACATGCCACCACACCCAGTTTTTACATGTGTGCTGGGGGTCTGAATTCAGGTCCATTTGCTATTTATTTGTACACACACACATTTGTGTGTATATGGGCATGCCAGTGTGTAACCCACTGAGCCATCTTTCCAGTCCCTGTTTGTGTGTTTTGGGACAGGGTGTCTCTATGTAGTCCAGGCTGGCCTCAAATTCATAATCCTCCTGCCTGGGCTGTCTACGTGCTGGGATTACAGATGTGCTCCTCCACACCTGTCTGAGGTGGAGGTTTTATCATCAGTACATTTTACAGATGAGGAAACAGTTGCTCTGTTCACACAGTCAAGACAGCAAACCATAACTCTAACTCTAAGCTCTCCTTCCTGATACTGCTCACAGGTACGTGTGTACCAGAAGCTGTCAGTGTGGCAGAGCATGTTACACAGGTCATTCATTATTCACTTGTTGAGGAGAGCAGACTATCAGGTGTCTTAAAAACTGGCCTGGGACTGTCCAGGATAACTGCAAGAATGGCCATTGCAACGATGGTGTCCAGTTATGGATCAGAGTGACATGGGGGAGAGGGACACCAGGCTGGAGAAAGTGCAGGGTGGGAAGGTAGCTGGTGTCAGGATCAGTGGCCTACTCAAGAGCAGGAAGTCAAGGTCAGTGTGACTATAGCAGTGGGAGTCCTAAGACCTTCCTGTGTGAGATGAGGCAGGGTGTCTGGGTGATGGCAGCACAGCACAGCACACAGCGTCCCCTGAACCCACTGGGATTAAGTGCACACTGTGTGCTGCCCCTGCATGAGCACACTCTGCGTGCCCCACGTGGCACACTCATTATCCCCACTCTTCGTCTGCAGGAGATGGAGGCCCAGGGAGGGAGGGCCTCATCAAGGTTGCTCAGCATTCCAGGACTCAGACCTAGGTCTATCTGACTCCCAGCCTCTGGACCTAACCAACTGAGGGGGCCTCTGGGATCTTTGGGAAGAGGCAAGGAATGGACAAGGCAGGGTAGAGATCACCCCAAGTCTGACAACCACCTTCATTCTCCAGTTTCCTCTTCTCCAGCTCGGCCTCGATCTGGTCCAGCACCATGGCCAGCTCCCCAAGGATCTTCTTCAGGTAGCTCACATCATCGTGCTCCAGGATCTTGGCCTGTGGGCGGACATACAGTACCCAAGAGTGAGTTGTCCTCTTGGGAGTCAGGATATGAAGAGATCATGAGCTCTGGCTAAACTACCTACACGACCAGCTTCCAGATGTTCCCCACAGTGCCCAGCATTTCATCTGGGCTACCCCAGGCCAGTGAGCACGGCCATCCTGCCTACGTCCCTGACATGGGGCTGACATGCTTTCTAGGAGAAGTTATGTGCTAGTGGGTTACAGGTGTCTTTTCCTCTGAGACCTGCTCTCATCCAATGAGAATCTGCCTTGTTAAGAAACATGTGGGCCGGGTGTGGTGGCGAATGCCTTTAATCCCAGCACTCGGGAGGCAGAGGTAAGAGGATCACCGTGAGTTCAAGGCCACCCTGAGACGACATAGTGAATTCCAGGTCAGCCGGGTCTAGAGGGAGACCCTACTTCAGAAAAACAAAGAGAGAGAGAGAGAGAGATAGAGAGAGAGAGAGAGGAGAGAGAGAGAGAGAGAAAAGAAAAAAGAAAGAAAAGAAAAAAGCTTAAAAAAAAGAAAAAGAAAAGAAACATGTGGAAGATGACCCCACCCCGGCACCCAGTTTGTGACCAATGGCAGACTGATACATGGGTATTAAAGGGTGACGATGCCTTGTACATCCTAGAGCTTCCCATAGACTCAGATAAGGTTCCACTCGGCTAACTCCTCTTCTCTCTCTCCCTTCCTTGCCGTGTTTCCATAAGCACACTTGCCTTATACAAGAACCAGTGTTCAATGCTCTGCTTTTAGGGACGCAACTGAAGACACAAGGAACTCAAGTCCCTGGGTGACAGTGGCCTGCCCTAGCACAAACAGCTAGTAAATGGCAGAGGAGATGGGATTTGAGAAGCAAGCCAGGATTTTTTTTCTAAGTCAAAGCATCTGCTGCTGGGAAGGTGGAAGAGAAGGAAAGTACGGCTGAGGCACTCACCATGAGCTTCTTCTGTTTGGAAAGGTAGGGTTCTGAGAGCTGAGGCTCCTCTTCATGGTCCAATTTCATGAGGTCTGTGGTGGCATTGGCTAAATGTCCTGGGGATAGAATAGAAAAGGTCCCGTCTCCCTGATCCCCAGGACCTCCCCCTCCTCCACCTGGCTAGGAGTCAGGAAAGAGACCCCAGCACCAGCCAGTGCTTAGTGAATGCCACAGACTACGACATTGGGTGGATGAGCACCACCTCTCCCAGGATCAGGCTGATGGGAGACACAGACCCACAGAGATGTCTTCATGACCCAGCCTGGTTGATCTGTAATGAAGTATGGACAGAATGCTAGGGTGCCTCGAGAGCCACCCACCTGGGTCCCAGGGGGCCAAGAAATCTTGTGGAGGAGGAGGCCCTATCCTTAAGGAAGAGTAGCGAATACCATAAAGAGGTAGAAACCTAAACCCACCGCCTTCCCAATCAAGAGAGCCACCCTAGCCTGGACATGTCCTTCGCTCTTCCACAGCTCAACTCAGACTCTTCCTCTTCTCCTCCCCATACTTCCTCATGGTGAACATGCCTCATCCAGCCCTCTTCTGCTCAGTGCAGACCCTCTTCATCCCTCTCACATGGTTAGTGGGGGTTTTGCATGTGTATGTGTGCATGCTGTGCAGGTGTATATGCATGTTTGTGGGCACACATGTATATGTGTGTGTGTAGGGCTAAGGTCTACTTCAGGTGTCTTCCTCAATTACTCTCCGTATGTATGTATGTATGTATGTATGTATGTATGTATGTATGTATGCATGTATGTATGTATGTATGTATGTATACGTGTATAGACCCACTAGGGTCTCTTGCCAATGCAAACAAATGTCGGACTCATGAGCCATTTTGTATCTGGCTTTATGTGGGTGCTGGACAATTGGCAGCAGGCTTTGTAAGCAAGATCCTTTAAAACCACCAGACTATTTCCCTAGCTCACCACCTTGATTTTCAGACAGGCTCTCACGTTGATTCTGGAGCTCACCAGGAGACCAACTAGCCAGCTTGCCCCCAGCATCCTCGCCTCTGTGTCATGGTGCTCAGCTTTCGTGTGGGGGCTGGGGATCTGAACGCAGGACCCCATCTGTGCATGATAACTGTTTTACCCACTGAGCAATCGTTTTTGTTTTTTATTTTTTTGGCTTTTCAAGGTAGGGTCTCACTCTAGCCCAGGCTGACCTGGAATTCGACTATGTAGACCCAGGCTGGCCTCAAACTCACGACAATCCTACCTCTGCCTCTCAAGTGATGGGATTAAAGGCATATGCCACCAAACCTGGCTGTTTTTTTTTAATTTTTATTATTTATTTTAAATATATAGAAGCTTTGTATTATAAGTTATGCATTGATACCACCATTTCCCTCCTTCCTGCCCCCTTCTCACTGAGGGCTCTCCTCAGTGGGATTGCTGGTAGACTCCATTGGATTGAGGGTTGAGCCATCTTTTTGTGAGGTAAGTTCTCATTATGTAGTCCTGGCTAGTCTAAGTCTCCCTATGTAAACCAGATTGGCCTCAAACTTCTAGTAATCTTCCTGCCTCTGCCTCCTGAATATAGGGATTACAGAATGCAGCACCCTGCCAGGCCCTCTTGGGTGATTTGAACCCAGTCCTGGCTTCTCTCTTCTAAGAGTCTCTGTACACAGTCCTGCCTCAACCTGTCTCTGTTTACAGCTGTCCCTGACCCCTCACTGTCCCAGCCCTCTGCTCACCTTCAGGACTGTGAGGTTCATCTCCTTCTTACTGTCATCCATTGACTTGCTCCTGTCCCCTACCCTGTCCCCAGAGGTATATTTTGGTCACTCTAAGGGCTTCCCATTCCCTGAGTTTGCCAGATCACTCCAAATCTTCAGAACTACACCTCCCCCTGGGACAGCCATATCCTCCATTCCTAAAAGTCTCCTTCCAGATCAAGCTGAAGCCCTTCCTGATCCTCGAGGCCTGACCTCAGTGCCTTTGTCCCTAGACTACACTCTACAGACCTCTGCTGGGGGATGCAAACACCCTGACCAGGACTGCCATGGCACAACTTCCCCCATGTTTCCTGTGTGAAGTGTCCCCTGCACAGCCTGCACTGCTTTCACTGTGCTGATTGACCTCTGATGACAGAACCTGAGCTCCCACTCAGCGAAGGCTCTCAGGCTCACCTCTGTTCCCTTACAGCCTCGCTCAGGCCTGGCACAGAGCTGGACTCATGAGATTTGAAGGAAGGGACTGAGTGAGGGAATGAGTGACTCCAGTTGTCTCCCCACTCTCTCCCCACCCACTGTGGCCTGATAAAGTCTCAGTAAACACCCTCTCTGCTCTTCCAGCTCTGGGCTATATTAAGTCTCATTGATGTTTTATGAGCATGAAGGTCAAGTACACCATCTTCTCTCTTACCTAGGGCTGTCCATGTGGCTCTCATTAGACTGCAGGGAAGACCTTGGAAGAGTCTGTGGGGTCCCTGTGAGCTGGCTTTGCTCTTCTGCTCCCTGTGATGTCTCCCCCTGCCCCATCTGGGTGGGAGCCCTGGCTTCTCTCTGCTTTCTCAAAGGAAAGGGATGCACCTGCATTGGTCCCCTGTCTTCCAGGTCCCCTGGGATGGGATGGCTCAGCACAGAATGAGGGCAGTGTCCCCACATCCCCCAGAAGCACATGAGGTGTTCTGAACCTAGGCTGCATCAGTGTTCACCTAGATGACAGCCAGGGCCCCCTGGTGGCTCCATGTGCTCTGGCCTTGGAAGGACACAGATCTGCTTGTGCCACTGCCCATCACAGTTTCACCATAAACCCTTCTTCCACCAGCCCCACAGCCCCAGCTTCACAGGAGACCCTGCCGCCCCCTTGCGCTCTCTCCTCTGCACTGCACCTCCTTCAGCTCCCTCACAGTGTACCTGTCCTACCCCACAACCTGACACCAACATCCCTTCTTTTCCTGAATGTTCCTACTGGTCCCTGATGTCGCCACAACCCAGGGGCCTGTATCTTCCATAGCCCCATGGCTTCCATGCCTCCCTGATCACACTGCTGATACCAATTTAAAAATCAAAGACTATTTTTGTAAGATTATTTATGCATACGTGTTACTATTCAATGATAAAGCATGTATAATATGCTTTGATTGATATGCTTTGAAGCAATGATAAAGAATGTACAATAAAAATAAATCTCTCACTGGGCATGGTGGCACTTGCCTTTAATCCCAGCACTTGAGAGGCTGAAGTAAGGAGGATCGCTGTGAGTTCGAGGCCAATCTGGGTTACAGAGTTAGTTTAAGGTAGAATATGACCCTGCCTTTTAAAAAAAAGCTGGGGCTGGAGAGATTACTCAGTAGTTAGGTGCTTGCCTGCAAAGCCTATCTACCTGGGTTCAATTCCCCAGTACCCATGGAAGCCAGATGCACAAACTGATGCATGCATCTGGAGTTTCTTTGCAGTGGCTAGAGGCCCTGGCATACCCATACTCTCTCTCTTTCTCTCTTTCTCTCTCTCTCTCCTTGCAAATATATCAATGAAATATTTTTTAAAAGGCTGGGGGATGCTGTACATGGTGGTACATCCCTTTAATCTCAGCACTGGGGAGGCAGAGGTAGGAGGATTGCTGTGATTTTTTAGGCCAGCCTGAGACTACAGAGTCAGTTCCAAGTCAGCCTGAGCTAGAGTGAGACCCTACCTTGAAAAACAAGTCAAAATAAATAAATAATAAATCTCTCAAGCCAGGCATGGTGGAGAGTGACTGTAATCCCAACATTGGGGAGACTGAGGCAGAAGACTCAGGAGTGTGTCACCCTTGGCTACATAGTGAGTTTGAGGCCATCTTGCACTACATGAGACCCTGTCTCAAAAAAAAAAAAGTCAAAAACAAGCAAAAGCAGCCAGACTGGTGGCCCACACATTTAATCCCAGCACTTGGGAGGTAGAAATAGGAGGATTGCCATGAATTTGAAACCACCCTGAGACTACATAGTGAGTCCCAGGTCAGCCTGGGCTAGAGCAAAACCCTACCTCGAAAAACCAAAAAAAAAAAAAAAAAAGCATAAATCTCTCTCCATCATCGGCCCTCAGCTCTGCTACCCTAAAACTAACACTCCTGCCTGTGGCTGCTTGTGCACCCTTCTTGGAGCTCCTTTGCATCCCTCAGTGCTCGGTAGAACACAGCACACTAGCCCTCCTTTCTTTCCCCACTTACTAGTGTATCTTAGAAACCATTCCATGCATAATAAATTTACCCTATCCCCAACCCATGGACAGCCAGGTTGTTTTCCAGTGGTGTTCTCTTTATGACCAACTATGGTGAATGTTTTTGTACATATTTCTTGGTGTACATATTCAAATGTAACCATAGCATACCTCCTAGGCATGGGCTTTTTGATGTTTGACATGGAGTGTCCCCTGAGACGATGCCCAAATTTACTTAGTCTTGAACTGAAATTACCTATCTATGTCTTTGCTCTTCTGGAACTGTGACCCTGGGATGGCAGGAGCCATGACCATCCTGATCTGTCCCAAGCCTTGCCCAGTGACTCATTAATGTTGCTAACTGAATAGGGGCAGCGGTGTAGAGATAAATCCTCAGGGGGATTTTAAGGATCATAGCCGAGTTCTAAGACTTGATCCCTCCCCACCTTTTGCACATCACTGAGCACCTACTAGGAATGGTCACCCATATTCTACCTATGGGACCCCCAAGTGCTGTATGGCACCTGGACCCAAATCTACATATAAGTAGCTACTGAAGGACCGTCTGCTTGGATTGGAATCTCGTCCACTAGCTGTGGGCACATGCAGGCTGCTGGTAGATACCAAATGACTCTGAACCCACCAGGGGTCTTTCCACACCAGGGTGGCCTTCTGTGTAACCTCAACCCTGAGGCCACTTGGTGTTTTTGGCTACAAACTACAGGACCCTTTCCCTGTCCCTGACCCTAGGCGTCGGCAGCTGAGACTTCCAGAGAAGTCCTACAAGACAGACCTGGGACAAGAGCCTAAGACAGTTCTGTAGCCTATGAACAGGGAGGCAGGGCAGGATCAGGGAGGAAGGCAGAGAGGGAGGGAGGAGGAGAATGAAGAGAGAGACTTGGAGTGGGAGCACAGGGAGGGAGGATGGGGAGGACCTCCTGTGCATCCAGAGAGGGGCACTCACTGCGGATCTCGGCCGTGGCGTACTTGGGAATCATGGAGTCGGTGGTGAGCTCGGGGTGCAGGATACAGCCATGCGTGTAGGCATCCATGGGCAGTGCATCTAGCAGCTCCCGGTACTGCAGCACCCGTGCATGCTGTGGGCTGCCTGCCTCAGGCATCAGGGCCACCACGTGCTCTGCGGGTACCAGCAAGGACTGGGCTGGGGTCTGTGACTAGCTCCCAGTGCTAGCAACCCTGAACCCCACTTGTCACACCCACAAGTCCCATCTCCCTCCCTCCCTCCCTCCCTCCCCCAGGACCCAGCTGCTAGATGACGGTTCTATTAGTGGTCTCACTGCACTCAGGTGCCTCTCAGAGCCAGATGGAGGCCAGGTGAGCTCTGGGCCCCACGCTGCCTCATTTCCAGAGGCTGAAATCGTCGATGATTGGAACTTAAGCCTCCTTGACTTTTAGTCATTGACAAATAATTCATGTTCATGTTTATTTTTTCTGGAGATAAGATCTCTTGGTGCAATTTAGACTGGTCTAAAACCTGAAGATTTTCTTGCTTCAGCTTCCCAAGTATGGAAAAGATAGGCACACATGACCACACCAGCAAGCTCATGTTCCCAAAAGTAGTACAAGCCACGCGGGCTGCCTGGGCCTCTGCCACAGAAAGCTCCTGAGCCCACAAAGACCAAAGGGAGAGACAAGACACCAGGTCCTGGGAGGTTCTGGGATGCCATTGCCCTGCATGTGTCTGTGGGGTTCTAGGATACCTGGTACTGTATCCATGGGGTTCTTGGGAATCTGCCCCTAACTATTCTTCTAGGGTGTGGTCCTTGGGAAATCTTGACCCTGTCTATGGGAACTGTGGAAACTCTGTGTCTGCACAGGTCCTGGGGCTCAATTCCTCCCAGAGGATCTGGACCATGCCCTTCCCTGGAGCACAGGAGGAGGTATATGGGTCTTGGGGACATCTGAGCGCTCCTGTATGTAGCCTGAAGACGTTGTCCTTTAGGGGACAATGGATTCATTGTCCAGTGGTTTTCTCCAAGCTCGCCAAGGTTCAGGTACACTTTCTGAGCATGGGGCCCCTAGCGTGTGGGCCCTGCAAGGCTGGTGGAAGTGGCCTCCTACCTCCTGTGAAGGTGCGCTCCACATAGTCTATGATCTGGTCATAGTCACTGATGATGTTGTCACGGTGGATGATGACTGGCACCTCCTCACCCAGGTTGAGCCGCATGAACCAAGGCTCCTTGTGCTCGCTCTGTGGTAGGCTCACATCCCGCTCCTCACATGCCAGGCCCTTCTCCGCGATCACCAGCCGCACCTGCAGGTGCCAGGGTCAGAGAGGGGGAAGGCGGGCGGACACAGGGGACACTCTGTCCGAGTGGGCGGGCGTGCAGGGAGGGAGGTCAAAGGTCACACATAAGGAGGCCATTCTTGGGCACTTGAGTAGGGGGGAGGCATATGACTCAGGGGCACGTGCTGGGGGCAAGAGGGAAACTCAGTCCCAGGCTGGGGAAATGGGCAGGGCTGTCTGCTGGCTAATGGGCTGAAACACTGGGCTGGGATTTCCCAGCTATTCAAAGATGGGCAAATTCCCTACACTGTCTTGGCTTAGTTGGCAGTGGTCTTTTTTTTTTTTTAACGTGAGCATGTGTGTTTAGTAGTAGTGTGTTGTTGGTGTTGTTGTTGTTGTTGTTGTTGTTGGTGTTGTTGTTGTTGTTGTTGGTGGTGTGTGTGTGTGTAGGAGTATGCATAGTGCATTCAGATATGCACAACCCATACACACAGGTGCAGAGGCCAGAGAAAAATATTTATCACTCATCTAAGTGCTTTTTGAGATGGAGTCTCTCACTGAACCCGGAGTTCCTTTTTTTTTTTTTTTTTTCTCTAAGACTGGCCTATCAGAAGGCCCCAGTGAGTCTGTCTAGTTTCTACCTCCCACAGAACTGAGGTTAAATACAGATATGTGTGGCCATACACAGCTTTTTTTTTTCTTTTCAAGGTAGGGTCTTACTTTAGTTCAGGCTAACCTGAAATTCACTGTTTTTTTCATGGTAGGGTCTCACTACAGGTTAGGCTGACCTGAAACTCACTCTGTGGTCCCAGGCTGACCTTGGACTCATAGTGATCCTCCTACCTCAGCCTCCCAAGTACTGGGATTACAGGCTTGAGCCACCATGCCTAGCAATGTGGATGTTGGAGATCAAATTCGGGCCCTTGGGCCCTCGAGCTTGATGGCAAGTGCTCTTACCTGTTGAGACATCTCCCCAGTCACTTGCAAATGGAAGTAGCGATAGTTCCTAACCAATGTCTGGCACAGAGGTGGTTATGGTTATCATGAGACAGACACTGGCCTGGCCTCCAGGGGCAGATCTGGCCAGGAAAGTCACAGAAATCCCAAGCACCAGGATAATCAGGAGATAAATTTCTCTAATTGTTTGAGGAGTAAAGCGAGGTGGAAAATAATGTGTGGACATCGACAGAGCTCTTTAACTGCCTCTAAACACCCTTCCATCTGATTGCCTGGCTGGGTGCCCACAACAGCCCCCAGAGAGGGGAGAACAGGGAAAAAATTAAAGCCAACTTGCCCAAAGTCACATATCAGTTTAGCAGCCAGTGCAAACTGGAAGCAATGGTTCCTGACTCCCAGGCCATTAGGAAGTCCCGGGCCTACCTGGTCTCTCTTGAGTCTTCCTTCATGTTGCTAGGGGACCCCTTGACAAGCATTGAGCTGGAAGAACTCAGAAGTCGTGAGGCTGAGCACTCTCCTGACCCAACCCAGTGGATCTTACTGTGTGTGTTTCTATATGTACAGGTGTCTCTGTGTGCTTGTGGAAGCAAGAGACCAACCTCAGATACCATCCACCTCTTTGAGGCAAGGTCTCTCATTGGCCTGGATCTCACCAAGTAGACCAGACTGGCTGGCCAATAAGTCCCAGGTAATCTTGCCTGTTTTGGCCTCCCTAACACTGGCATGAACCACCACACCTGGCTCTTTTGGGGAATGGGAGAATTGAACTCAGGTCTTCATGCTTACAAGGCAAACACTTTTCCTACTGAGCCAGCCCCCATCCCCCCAGAAAGATAGCTAGAGCTCACCTAACCTTCACCCATAGGTTGATGTTCTTGTCCCAGACCTCTGTTAAGGAGATAGCAAGGGACTCCACCCATATACTGTCCTTTCCACCTTTGGGCTCCAGTCCAGGGACAGGACACCATCCCTGACAGAGTCCATTCTCCTTGAGAATCCAAGCCCACTCACACCCAAGGTGGCAGGTTCTAGACTGGACACCCCAACCTCCCACTCAGAGTTCAGCACCATTAGGGGCAGCCTGCTGTCAGGGGCAGAACCTTGCACTGGGTCTGCTCCAGCCCAGCAGATGGCTTTAGAAGTTGGGTAACTTCTGGGAGCTTTCTGCTGTTGGGAGTCCTACTGTGTTTGCTCTGAGGACTGTGGGGAAGGGTTCGACACTAAGGCCTGTGGAATGGTTCTGGCACACAGTAGGAGTAATGTGTCACAGTTACTTGGATTAGGCTGGGTTTAGAAGACACCCGTTTTGTGTCCTAGAGTTCTGCCTCACAGCTAATAATGACATCTCCTTCTGTCTGTTGGACTGTGAGCAGGGAGTGGTAACTCACCCTTGGACTTCTAACGTTCTCACAAAGTCATTTGCTCCATTAGCCAGAGCCAGTTCCATGAAAACAGCACAGTGTGGGCAGAGCCCTGAGCTGGACACTGGGACCCAGCTCATATTTCTGGCTCTGCTCTGTGACCTTGGAGCTGTCACTGACACTTCCTGGGCCTCCTTTCCCTCACTCTCAGGCAATGGGAGGGGCTTCAGGTTCTGCCAGAGTGAGCAGCCTGGGGTGCATCTGTTATGGGTGTGTGAGTGAGCAGGTATGAGTAAGCAAGTGTATGTGCATGTCTGTGTATGCACACAACTGCAGTGTACCTCTGTGTGTGTGTGTGTGCGTGTGTGTGTTCATGTCCTTAGGGTATCCCTGTGTGAGTGTGCACGAGCAGTGTGTGTGGATGTGCATATGTGAGTTCATGCTGGGCCTGTGCCCTGGGGAAGCCCTAGAGCTGGGTCAGAGCAAATGCCATGTCCTCTTCCCATCTGTCCTAGTGTCCTTTGGCTTCTGGGCTTGGTTGGGACTTCTAAATGGATGGAAAGGAGACCAAGACAGGCCTTTGTCCTTGTCCTTGCACCCTGGCAGGGAGCATGCCCACCCCCCCAGGAACCACTGTCTGGACTCTGCCCAGACTCTGGCTCTGATTTTTCCTTGAGGGTGCCCGGGGAAGGACTATCATTCCAGGCACAGTAGCCCTGCTTGGAGCTGCCGTGGGTCAGCTGGCAAGTAGCCAAGGAGACTTTCACCTTTAGCTGAGCTGCAGGCCTGAGCCATGCGCCACCCTGCTACGGAAGAGACCCAGAAATGAAGCTAGGCCCAAGGGAAGGGCCTTTAGACACCAAGGCCATCTGCCTCCTCTGCCTCCTGGAGACTGGATCAGACGTCTCCTCATGGTCACCACTTTATGTGACCATCTCTGAGAAAACTGTCTGAAAAGTGTTCAATTCTGCTTAGTTATAATGGCTCATGGAGGGGTGGCTTTCTCCTCACCCAGGGCCTCATGCATGTGATACCCTGGATTGGTCTCTGCCAAATCATGTAGTTAATGTGTGACTTTGTAAAAGACACTCAGAGTCTTTGAACCTTATTTATTTCAAATACCTTTTGCTCCAACTCCACAAATTAAGATTATTATTATTATTATTTCGGTGTTTTGAGGTAGGCTCTTACTCTAGCTCAGGCTGACCTGAAATTCACTATGTAGTCCCAGGCTGGCCTAGAACACACAGTGATCCTCCTACCTCTGCCTCCTGAGGGCTGGGATTAAAGGTGTTTGCTGCCGTGACCAGTTTAGATTATTTTCAATACTTATTCATTGAGTACCTACTGTGTCCCAGGTCTTGTTCTAAGTGATGGAGGCTCTGCAGTATATGAAACACCCTGCCCTCAGGATGCTGGGACTCTTGTGAAGGCAGATGGGTGATAAGCAGTTAATGGAGCAAGATCAAGGATGTCAAGGTATCAGATAGATTGGAGGCAATTTTAAATAGGGTGGCCCATTAGGGCAGGCCTCCAAGGAAGTAACATTTCAACAAAGCTCAGAGATAAAGTTGTCTCTGGGGAAGAGAGTTGCAGCCAGTGCAAGAGCTGGGGATGCATTTGAAGCGGGGTTGGGGGAAGCCAGGGTGGTTGCAGCAGGGTGGGTGGAGCCCAGGAGAGGGACTCACACATCATGGGTCACAGAGAATTTAATACAGACTCCCAGACCCAGAAGCCCAAGAGCCCAGGAACAAACCTAGGGAGTTCATAAACCAGGATGTGAAGTGACATGTCTATTTTCACTGTGGGTGTGGGTGATAATGTACCCTGGTGTGCATGACTTCAAGCTTGTTGCAGTTATGTGAAGTGTCGTGTTACTATTGGTGACTTCTACATGACCTATCATCAGACTGTTATATTGTGGGCTAGCACAGAAAGATGCATCTCATTATGTAGCACATTTCTTTAGAAATATTTAGATAGGGCTAAAAGATAGCTCAGTGGTTAAGGTGCTTGCCTGCACATCTTAATGACTGGAGTTCAATTCCCCAGTCCCCATGTAAAGCCAGATGCACAAAGTGGTACATACATCTGGAAACTGTTTGCAGTGGCTGGAGACCCTGGTGTGCACATTCTCTCTATCTGTCTCTCTTCTATCTCTTGCTGCTTGCAAATAAGTAAATAAATTAAATTAAATTGATAGATAGTTGACTTAGAAATGATAATACATAATAATACTATGTATTGTATTTTATTCAACTGAAAATGGTATGTGGAGAAGATTCCATGGGTTTCTCTGGACTCTGTCCTGATCCCAGCCAGGTTAACATCCATTGTGAGGACTCTGGGTCTTTCTGGGAGGGACTAGGGAGTCCCCGTGGGTGCCTGAGGAGAAGGGTGGTGAAAAGGCATGGAAGAAACTGGGGCAGTGCCCAGGAGTTTAAGAGGCAAAGAGGAGGTAGAGGTCATCTCATCTCCTGCTCTTGTTCCCTCCTGCTATGTGTGGGTGTCAGGACTGGACCCCAGTGGGACTCAGACCTGAGTCTCTTCAGCCTGGGGGCCAAACACTGAACTGGAGACTCTTAACAGTTGTGGCCAGCACAGTGCCAGGACCATCAGGAATGAGAGTTGGGAAACCTTGGCTCTCAGTGACTCATTCTGGTAGAAACAGCAAAATCTTCAGTAGCTTTCACAGACTTTTCTGCTGTGCTTTATTACAACAGCACTGTGTGTACTACTAGCTCACCAAATCCCCACAAATATCCAGGGAGGTGGGTGCTTATTTCCCAGAACCTATTGATATCTGAAATCTACAAAAGAGCCAACAGGTCCAGAGACAAGGAGTAACTTCCCCCAAGCCACACACTGTCAGGTAGCGATCTTGGCTTTTCAAAGCTGCCAGGTGTGAGTTGTGTGTGCACAAGCTAGAGGCCTCAGAAGAAGGAAAGGCTAGTTTTTCTGCCTGGAGAAAGAGGAGCCAGGCAGGTCATATCTCTCTTGTGGAGGAAACTGAGGACCATAGAGGGACAAGTCTCATAGCTAGTCAATGGAACTGCCAGCCTGGGGAATCCAGGTCCTCTGTTCCCTGCATTTGCCCCTGTCGGCCTTGTTTTGATCCCCAGAGGCAGAGAAGATGGGGGCAGGCTAGAGAGGGGCCAGAAATAGCCTTTGGGGCATGCTTGCATTCCCGGTGTGAACTCACAGCAGTCTCTTCTAAGGCCACAGCCTCTAACCATCACCCATGAAGATGCCCGAACACTCACTATCAGTGTGCAATTGTGTAAGGCAGGTGCTCACTGTGTGACCATGCATGGCATCACTTAGTCCTCACACCTTCAGAGGGAGGCACTGATGTTACCCGAAAACAAGCAAATCAAGTGAGACTTAGGGAGGTGACAACACCCACAAGGCCATGTTGCTGAGGGGCAGGGTTGGGTTGGACCCTGTATCTGGCTCATGCTGCAGCTCGTCTTAACAGTAGCCAGTGTTCACAGAGTTCTTCATACATGCCATGTGCTTTCTGGGTGATACCCACAGGTCTATGTGCTGCCCCCTTACAATGACCCTGTCTAAAAGGCTCTATCCTCACTCTCAGTTTAAAGACAGAATAACTGAGGGATGAGAGGCAAAGCAATGTGTGCAAGCTACCCGGCTAGTCAGGGGCAAAGCCGAGCTGAAATCCAGGCTGTCCAGTGTCAGAGTCTGGATTCTGGGTTCCTGCATTCTCTCACTCTTCTTGGGGTATAGAACGGTCCCTAGGTGCTCCAGACTTTTTTCTGTGATTAATAGCTCGTGTACTATTAAAGAAGGGCCTTCTACCATGGGGATGTTCTGCTGCCAGTATGGCACTGAGGATAGAGAAAGGGATAGGAACACACCTGCTAAACCTCTTCTGTATGCCAGGATCATAACATAAACCCATGTCGGAAAAGCTCCAAGGAATTCTACAGGGAATGATGAGTTCCTTTTGCAGATGAGGATGCTGAGTTACAGAGAGGTAAAGTGACTTATCCAAGGTCACTAAGCCAGTAACAGTCAAAAAGAGATAAGCCAGGGTGATGTGACTCTCAAGCCCATGCCCTTCCTGCCAAGGTGCTGCTGTGTTCTGGGATCCTTATGGACCATGGGGCAGTGGGAAGCCTTCCCAGGGGAGGCAGGAGGATGACCAGGTTAGTTTGGGAGAGACCTGGCCTAAAGCAGGGCTGCTATGGGCAATCCCATCCCTGATTCCTGGGCCACCTATGCCCTGTTCTCAGGCTGCATAGGAAATCTTCCATTGGGGAAGAGCAGAAAGTTCTCCTTAGGAGAGGAGAGGAAGTGCCTTCCCCAGTCCCACGTCCATTCCCAGTTATTGGTTCCTGCTTCCTGGGAGTATGGAGGGGAGGATGTCCGGGAATCTAGAGGTCAGTCTGACCCATCTGGAACCCCTCTGACTTTGCACAGCACTGAGCATGCCCAGCAAGCACTTAGCAAGCATGTGCAGAGTGCATGGTTAAGTCCCAGAATGACCTTGCTTAACTTTGGCTCTTTTCTATCTAGCATTTTTTTTCTTGATGCTGGAACCTGAGCCCAGGGCCTCGGGCACGTTAAGCACAAACTCTGCCCCCAAGCTGCACTCCACCCATTACCTGGCACTTTAATGACATCCTTATGACCATTGTTAACAGAGGCATCACCACCAGTACTTTTTGTCCAGCATCTTGCTTTATCCATACAATAGTCTTCTGTGGCTGTGGCTGTGTGGACCCATTTTACAGATTAGAACAAGGAGGCTTTGGAGAGACAGAGTTGTTCAAAGTTCCACACTGGGCTGGCGAGATGGCACAGTGAGTGGTTAAAGGCACTTGCTACAAAAGCCTGCAGTCCCAGGTTTGATTCCCCAGTACCCACATAAAGCCAGATGCACAAGGTGGTATGTGTATCTGCAGTGGCAGGAGGCCCTGGGTGTGCCCATTCTCTCTCTCTCTCTCTCTCTCTCTCTCTCTCTCTCTCTCTCTCTCCTTGCAAATAAATAAAATAAAGCTCCATACCAGAGAGCTGGGAAAGATGGTTCTCCCACTGGCTCTGCCTGGCCTCACACTCTAGCCTGTAATCTGGGAGGACTCGAGGGTGATGGTGGTGTACTTTCTCAGCATTACTGGCTGGGCATGCAGCACCTAGAACTACTAGGTCAGGACGTGGGTGGCTTAGCTAGGATCCCATGCTGGATGCAAGGCACATGTCAGTCTGGAACACTAAGTTGTGTTACTCCATCAACGGCCCTCCTGGCCACCCTACAGAAGGGCTGGACTTCTGGGTGGCTATTATCACCATCATCATCCCATCTTCCAGGTGATGAAACTGAGCCTGGACCAAAATGCAAACCAAATGTTTTGGTTCCAAAGCACTTCCTCTTCCCTAAGCCCATTTTCCCTGGTAAAACAACAGGAACGAAAGGATCTTACAGGAGAGGGAGAGTCCGAGGTGGGCCACAGCTCTGCGAAAACCCTATGGCCCTGGGATCTGGCCATGGTGCTGAACTAACAGTCCAGCCGCCCGGGGTGGGCGAATGCGTCCCTTGGAGGAGCCTGGTTTTGGGTGTGCAGCCCCTGGCCTCACTTCTAAGAAGCGGGAACCTCAGTGACAGCACTGGATATATTTCCAACTGCTCCCCCCAAGTCTGGGAAAGGTTTAAGGAGCTGGAGCCAGTCTGCGCCTTTAAGAGCAAAACAGCGAGTGAGCCAGTCTGAGGGGATGGGTTAGGTTAACTCTTTCCTTCTCTGCTGGAGATGAGGATGCCGGAGAGGGGGTGACGATTGGGGACAGACCTTCCAATCTCCGGCCTGAGGAGGCCCCCAGCCAAGATTGAGGAGGTGGCAGAGCTGTGACCTGGGGGCCCACAGCGTCTGGGACAGCATAGCGCGGAGGATAGGGCGAGCTGGCCCCAAAGGATGCTCTATCCACGCAGCCCCCCACCAGGCTGCTTCCCTGCTGGGCCGATCTGTCCCCAGGCCTTTGTTTCTAGGCTCAGCCCCACCGTGGCCACATGTCCCCAGAAGGGAAAGCGGCCATCGGATGCTCCCTTAGAAATGGGACTAGGCTCTAGGGCGCGGGCAGGCCAGTGACCTCCGGGAGGCGCAGGCTGGAGCCCCGGTGCCGTGCGCCCCAGGCGGGGTCCCCTCCCCAGCCGCGCCCCGCTACCTTCTGCGAGCTGAAGGACTGGGTCCAGTGGTACAGAACCAGGCTCTCCTTGGGCCAATGGGCGGGGCTGGCCGCCTCGGGCGCGTCGGGGGCCTCCACCGGCTTGGCCGCATCGCTCTCCAGCGCCGAGATGGGCCACCAGCTGCAGTTGGTGGGGGTCAGGTTGTTGGGGGTCGCCATGACAGCCCGCGATCCGAGGAGGAAGGAGGCGGCTCGGCGGCGGCTCGCTGGCGCCCTGCATCACATGGCCTCGGCGAGCCGGCCCCTCTGCCTCCCTCTCCCCTCCCCCAGCCGATGTCATTACTCACTGGGCGCTGGGGGAGGGGCGAGGGGATCCCGGGGCTCCTTCCTTCTCCTCCTCCTCCCCGTGGTCCGTCCAGGTCCTCCCCGGGGGACCCACGGAGGAAAGGGGTGCCCCGGCGGAGTGGGGCGCGCCCCCCAGGGTGCTCACAGCTGGATGGTCACTTGTCCAGGATTCCAGCATCACATAGCCGCATTTGTGCCGCTCAACCTTGGGGGAACACCTCTTTGGAATACTGGCAATATTTTTAAAAAGGTATTCCTTTTCAAAAGGAGTGCCTGGAAAGAGCTCTGTCTTTGAAACTATTATTTTCTAATTACCCCCCCCAAAAGGGGGCTTATAAGGGCAAAAGGGAACAACATATGACAATTATTTTGTACCCAGGAAGGATTCCAAGGGCTTTCCTGCTGGCAACCCTTCTGGCCCTAACCATAATCATACCAGTCTATTTCACAGAAGAGGAAACCAAGGCAAGGAGCATTAAAGTGACCTTGCCCAAGGTCACCTAGCTTCTAACTGGTAGAGCTGAGATTCAAACCCAGGCCATCTGGCTCCAGCCTGTGCTTTTCACAGGAAGGTTCAGGATGTGGCCTGACTGTAACGTGAAACCCAGCAGGAATCAGCTCAAGTCTTATACATGGGCTCCTCGAAGTGGTGCGTGATCATCTCTTTTCCAGAGGAGGAAGGTGAGATGCTGTGGGTTCAGGTCACACCTTTTCATCCAGGAGACAACGATAAGCAGAGAGGTCATCGGAAGAAAGTCTTTTTTTGTAGGCTGTCTTTACATAAGTTTCCTTAATGCGCCTCTGCTTCCCTTAGAGAGTGTCATGGCTTCATTTACCACTGAGCAGATACAGAAGCAGAGCTGGTACAATTAGTGCTAATACAATTGTTGGTCACTTAACTGGGGGACATGTCCTCAGGCATGTTGTCCTGTGAGCATCACAGGCTGTACTCACCTGAAGTAGTCTTCTGGGGGCGCTGTGACTAGGAAGGAAATCCTCTAAGTTTGCTAGTAGGGATCACCTCGGACTGGAAGCATGCTCGTAACAAATCAGTGTCATGTTTTATTTTTATTTATTGTTTTTTTTTAAGACAGAGTCTCAGTCTAACCCAGGCTGATCTGGAACTCATTCTATAGCTTCAGGCTGACCCCAAACTTGTGGCAATTCTCTTACCTCCACCTCCTGAGTGCTGGGATTAAAGGCAGGCACCACCACTTGTGGGTCTCAAATGAGTGCTCTTCCTTTTAGCAGCTAATAAAGATCCCAAGTCCTCTCCTTTTCCTTTGTGCCTTGGTTGTCTGGAAGCTTGGAGCATAGTTTTTATTAAGTCCCAATTGTTACATTAGTCTACCTGGTTTAGTAAATTCTCTTTGCCACTGCTCTATGACTTTTTTCTTATTGGAATTTCTTGCTGTTCTCTGTTTATTGTGCAACGAAGGACATGGGGCATCTTGTGGGGAACATTCAAGGAAGCATGACCCTAGATGTTTCATGGAGGTAGAAAATCTGCCCCCTTGCTGTGATTACATCCATAGAGCCCGACTCACACCATTCATGTTCACATGTATGTTCAGGCTCTCAACTAATAGTAACTATGGACCATGTGTGCCAGACCCCCAGAGACAGTGACCAATAAGCAGGACAGACAAGGACTTGCCTTTGCATTGTTCACTTGGGTGCACACCTTAGAATCCCATAGCAGAAAATGTCTAACCCAAGGACAAAAAAAGTCTAACCCACACTTTATGACACTCTCTGCCTTACAGACAGACCGTATTTAACAACTCCAACTTTTGGTTTTGTTTTGTTTTCTGAGGTAGGGCCTCGCTCTAGCCCAGACTGACCTGGAATTTACTATGTAGTTTCAGGGTGGCCTCGAACTCATGGTGATCCTCCTATCTCTGCCACCTAGTGCTGGGATTAAAGGTGTGTGCCACCACGCCCGGCTAACTTTTTTTTTGATGTTTGTGTGTGTTTACATGCATGTTCACATGTGTGAGTGCAGACACACGCAGCTTGTGTGAGATCGGGTGTTGGTCCTTTCCTTCCACTCCCTTTGAGGCAGGGTCTCTCGTTCTCATTGTTCATACCAGGGTTTGCCACGCTAGCTGGTCCTTGAGCATCTGGGAAGTTCTCCTGTCTCCGCCTCCCATTTTACCATCAGCGTGCTGGGATTACTGAGGTTTTTATGTGGAGTCTGGGGCATCCCAACTCAGGTATTCAGGTTTGCAAGGCAAGTACTTTATTTATCCACGGAGCCATCTCCCCAGCCTAACAACTCCTACTGATGGACTTATGTGCTATTTCTAATAATTTGTTATAACATCAAGACCGCAGTGTCTGGTTTGTACATATATGTGCAATTCACAGTTTAATCTCCCTGGAGCTCCTAGAAGTGGCTTTGCTGCATGACAGGGTATGCTTTTGCCCAAGGTCTCAAGTTACACTCTCCACTAACTATCGAGGATGCGGGTTTCCCCTATATCCTGGCCACACAGTAGATTTCCAACTTTTTCTCTATGTGAATCTATGGGTAAGAAATTGGAATCTTGCTTTACTAATGTTTTCCCTTTTCAAGTGCATGAAAAAAATCATATGAGAAAATATTGCTCAATGGAAACTCATCTATCCATCATCTAGATATAGTCATTTGTTAAATCTTTGCCCTCTTGTTTAATTGGGGTCTGGAGTACTTTAAAAGAAGTTACAGACATCATGTTTCTCCAACAAAATATTTCAGGATTAGATACTGTTTTTAGAGACAATGTCTCATTCTTTTAGTCCAGGCTGGTCTCCAGGGGAAGTTTCATCATGGTGGCGAAAGCTCAGTAGGGTGAAGGCGGGGCATCACATCATCTGGATGGAAGTATCTAGAGCGAGCTGATGGCTCTGGAAAGCTGGGCTGATATGCCTCAAGGTCTGCCCCCAGTAACACACCTACACCGGCAAGGCTCCATTTCCCCAATTGCCACCAGCTGGGGACCAAGTATTGCAAACACATGAGGTGATGAAGGACGTCTCATTCCAGCCATTGTGCAGTCATAAGCCACTCTACCCTGCTTTAGCATAGGTCACATAAAACACAGTTTGCATACTAAAAAAAAGCACCATAAGGCCCCAGTAATATAGTTCCTGTTCAAATTTCTCCAGTGTTGGCAGAAAAGTCTTTATAGCTAGTTTCAACCAGGACTCAATCAAGGACCATGCAACAGACTTTATTACATCTCTTAAGTGTCTTTTAAATCTAGAGCAGTACTTGCTTTTTTTTTTTCTCCCATGACGTTGACTCATGGAGAGAGGCCAGTCTGGTTGTCTTGAGCAATGTACATTCTGGGACTTGCATGATTACATCGTGTGGTCACCTTTGGCTTATTGTACTTTCTTCACATTTTAATTTTTCTCTTTGGCAAGGGCTCACTCTAGCCTACGGCTGACCTGGAACTCACTCTGTAGCCCAGGCTGGCCTTGAATTTGAGGTGATTCTCCTACCTCAGCATCTTGAGTGCTAGGATTAAAGGCGTGTGGCAGCATGCCTAGCTCCTCTTCTCTTCACAGTGTTGGGGATGGAATCCAGGTATCATTCATGCGAGGACTTTACCACTGAGCTTCCCTCAAAACCCTTGCCTCTATATTTCTTTTTTTTTCAATTTATGAGAGAGAGAGAAAGAATGAGTAAGACACATGTGCCATTTGTGCATCTGGCTTTACATGGTTACTGGGGAATTGAACCCATCAGGCTTTGCAAGCCAGCAACTTTAACCACTGAGAAATCTTCCCAGCCCCCCTATATTTTTCATAAACTATGCTAGGTTAAACATTTAAAGGCAAGAATTCAATACTACTTCTTGGTGGGATTATGGCTTCTTTTCACCTTCCATCTGGAGGTCACAGTGTCATGATATCCCAAGCTTGATCACAGTTAATGTGGACCACGTGTCTCAAGGTGAGTGGAAACCCACATTCTCTCCCGTGCTGGCTGTTGACTGAGTCAGTTGTTGGAGGTTGAGAGATGATGATTTGCTAATTTTGTCTTTTCATCTTCATTAATAAGCTGGCGTTTTTGCTTACATTTCATTAATTGTGAGTGAAGCTGTCCATCCTTTCAAATACTTAAAAGCCATTTTAATTTCTTTCCAGTGAATTGTCTGTGTTTCTGTGGGAGCCTGGGCAATTATAGCCCAGCATGCCAAGGGCTGTCACTGGAACATGGAAGGGGTTGAGGGACACCCAGGGAGGAGTAGACTGAGGAAGAGACCATTCTCTTCCCCTGAGAGAAGGCTTAATTTATAAAAAGCTCTTATTTTTACTTTTAAAGTCAGATTTCCCCTGGGTACCAATAGCACTAATGTCTATGATTAAAAGTTCTCTGAAACAATAGCTTTAGATACAAAACTCCAGATTTCCCAAAACACAACTACTTTGTGGTTTTCAAATTTTAACCAGGGAGCTGGAGAGATGGCTCAGCGGTTAAGATGCATGCCCACAAAGCCCAATGACCCAAGTTCGATTCCCCAGTACCCATGTAAAGCCAGATGCATGAAGTGGTGCATACATCTGGCGTTCATTTGCAGCAGCTGGAAGCCCTAGCGCACCTGACCTAAGCCGGTCATCCCCTAACATTGCCCTGGTGGTCTAGGGTGGTCCGGTTAGAGCTCAGGTACAATGCTTACAGTTCTGCTGGACAAGAAGTCTCTCTCTTGCTAGAGACCAGTGTGTGCCTCTGGAAGCCACCTTGACGGAGCTGGACTGGTAACAAGATTAAGGTGAAAGTGGCTGTTCGTGACATCACTGGGTTGCTACCTTAAGCAACACCCCCCCCCAGCTGTAACTTAACCACCTGTAATTCTACAGCCCAACAAGTTCTAAAACCACAGTCTCCCTGTGTGCCCCCTCTTAGGTTTGAGGCGTTCATTTGGAGATAGCACTTGACCTGAAAGGATGAGTTGTGTGCAGCCTGTGTTCACCCCGCTCTCCCTGAAGACAAAGGTGTCAGCTTACGAATGGAAATGGCACGCCATGTACAGGACAGCTTTGTTAAAACTTCCAAAATTCCATGAACTCTAAACTCCAAAACCAACCCCAGATAAGAGATTGTGGACAGTCTTTTAGGAGACAGCTTTGGCAGGATTTAATAACAGTCTTCCCAGGTGCCTACAGTGTTTGATTTCTAAGGAATTCATCCTATGGAAGCCATGGGTTAGTCCTCAGTCTTAAATTTACCTAAACCCAGTCCAGCTGAATCAAAACCACTGGCCAGCCAACCTTCCAGGAGGTCATTCCATATGTACGTGTGAGAAGCTCTGCTCTGAGACACACAGGTGCACAGGCTCTTTCTGGGACAGTCTCCCATCTTTTCTTTTTCTTTTTTTTTTCAAGGTAGGGTCTTGCTCTAGCCAAAGCTGACCTGAAATTCACTATGTAAACTCAGGTTGGCCTCAAACTCACTGTAATCCTCCACTTCTGCATCCTGAGTGCTGGGATTAAAGGCATGTGCCATTACACCTGGCTTTTCCCATCTTTTCTTCACCTGACTTGTGGAAGCTGCGGTCCTTTCCAGAGTCACCAGCACAGTCTGTCCTCAAAGGTCTGCTGGGGCCATCTGTTCATGGACTCCCTGCTGGAAGGTCTGGGCATGTGCTGGGTTTCATGAATCAGCAGGGGGCTTGCAGGCCCTTTTGCTAGGAAAGGACATCACAGACTAGAGAAGCAGACAGACCATGGGGTTGGGTGGCCCAAAGATTTAAAGGCCTTTAAGGCGCTTATTTGCAAGGCCTGAAGGCCTGGGTTCAATTCCCCAGAACCCACATAAAGCCAGATGCACAAAGTATGTGTCTGGAGTTCGTTTGCAGTGGCAGGAGACCCTGGCACACCCGTACTCACTCTCTCTCTCTGTCTCTCTCTCTCTCTCTTAAAAGTATAAAGTATACTTAAAAGTATAAAATAAAGGCCTTTAGATCTGCAGGTTGGAGAAGATGACAGACTTGTTTTGTGAAGTGTTGGGCAAATCAGAGGAAGTTATGGGAGGGGGTTCACACTAGCAGGAAGGGGAGGAGTCACGAGATAGCTTCCGGTTCCTGGAAGGTGAATGGTCTTTCTGGGGCACCTGGTGCCACCTCTGCTTCAAGTAGAGCCTCCTCAAGGGCAGGGAGGCTGGGCCACCTGGGGAGAAGAGCATGCGAACAAGGTAATCCAGGCCCTCTTGTGGCAGAATTCATTTGTTTTGAGGGCAGACTAGATGATGAAATGCTTGCCAAAGGCTGGAGACATGGCTCAGTGGTTGAGGCGCTTGCCTGCAAAGCCTAAAGACCCAGGTTCGATTCTCCAGCACATACGTAAAGCCAGATGCACATGTGTCTGGAGTTCATTTGCTGTAGCTGGAGGATCTGGTGCACCCCTATTCTCTTTGTCTGTCTCTCTTCGCTCTATCGCTCTGCTTGCAAATAAAGAAAAAAAAGTAATATTTCAACATTCTTGCCACATAGCACGAGGACATGAGTTTGGATCCCCAGCACCTACGTAAAAGCAAGGTGTGTCAGCATACTCCTATGATCCCAGCACTGAGGAGGTGTAGACCAGAGAATTTCTGGGACTTGCTGGCTAGATAGTTTAGCCCAATCAGTGAGATCCTTGTTCAATGAGAGTCTCAAAAAATATGGGGGGGGGAGGCATGGTGGCACATGCCTTTAATCCCAGTACTTGGGAGGCAGAGGTAGGAGAACTACTATGAGTTCACGGCCACCTGGAGACTACATAGTGAATTCCAAGTCAGCCTGGGATAGAGTAAGACCCTACCTTGAAAAACAAAAACAACAACAAAAATAAATAAGGTGGAGGGCTAGAGAGATGGCTCAGTGGTTAAGGCACTTGCCTGCAAAGCCATTAGGGTTTGATTTCCCAGTATCTGGGTTCAATTCCCAGTACCCACATAAGCCAGATGCACAAAGTGGTGCATGCATCTGGAGTTTGTTTGAAGTGGCTAGAGGTCCTGGCACACCCATTCTCTCTCTCTAGCTTTCTGATTGCAGATTAAAAAAAAATACTTTAAAAAATAAGGTGGAGCGCAATTGAGGAAGACACCCTAATATTGTTACCTGGCCTTCACATGAACACACACACACAAACACAAATGCAGGCACACCATGTACACCTACATAAACACACACATACATACAACTACTTTGAATGAAAAAATGGTCTCTAGATTGGCCTCTCCTTGTTTTTTTTAATATTTTATTTATTCATTTTCAAGCAGAGAGAGAGAGAGAGAGAGAGCGAGCGCCAGGGCCACCACCTTGTGGGTCTGGCTTATGTGGGTACTGGGGAATTGAACCCAGGGCCTTAGGCACTGGAGGCAAGTGCCTTAACCACTGAGCCATTTCTCCAGCCCTTGGCCTCTCCTTGTTTATAAGCTCTGTGAGGTCAATTACAGAGCTGCTGTTGAGTCCCCAGTATCTGGCATAAGACAGAAACTGCCCACTATATATTTGTTGACTCTTATATGTAGTTGGTTGAAAATGAGTGTTGATCTCTTGTCTCTTATTAATCATTTTTGCTCGTGAGAAGATAATTTAACATCCTTTGTGCTCTTTAAAATGCATTTTGGAAGAAGAGAAAGAAAGAAGGAAAGAAAGAAAGAAATAAAGAAAGAAAGAAAGAAAGTTGGGGGTTTGGAGAGATAGCTTAACACTTAAGGCATTTGCCTGCAAAGCAGAAGGACCGGAGTTTGATTCCCCAGTACCCACATAAAGCCAGATGCACAAAGTGGTGCATGCATCTGGAGTTCATTCACAGTGACCAGAGGCCCTGTGCACCAGTTCTCTCTATCTCTCTTCTCTCTAGCTCTCTCTCTCTCTCTCTCTGCCTGCAAATAAATATATTTTTTAAAAAGCATTTTGGTAAAGTGTTCATATTTTTCTGTGATTTTCTTCCTGTTTTCTGGTGTTCTTCATCTCCCTTTAAATTTAAAAGAAAAATTATTTGGTATTATGTGTGTGCTCATGTGCGTGAATACAGGTGTGTGGGTGGAGGTCAGAGGACGATTTTCTGGTCAGGTGTTCCTCACCTTCCACTTCATTTGCAGAGGAATCTTTGCCCTCTTCACTGCTCTGTTCACCAGGATAGCTGGCCTGTGAGCTTCCAGGGAATCCTCCTGCCAGCAATGCCAGGAGTGAGGTGAGATGTCTCTGGCATCCATGGCCTTAGACACTGCATTCCACTGGCCTGGTTTGGGGAGGTCTGAGAGTGTGGACAGAGCCATCAGGCCAGGCAGCATCCACATCCCTTTGCTGCACTGGAAAAGCACAAGGGGCTGTGGATCAAACTCCCAGACCTGTTGGCAGAAGCTGTCTGCCCGCTGGATGTGGGCAGGTCTCTCTCATTTCTGCCATGTGGGACTCTCTTTTTTTTTTTTTTTTTTGGACATCCATGCTGGTCTACAAGTTCTCCAAAGACACTTCCTTCTGGTTGGCTCTGGCCTGCTCTAAACTGGGTGGGAAGAGTAGGGTACTGGCCCAGAAGTACCTGTTACTCTGGGCAGGTGTGTGGACTGGGCTCCACTCCACCTCCACGCTTCTGGAACCTATGGAAGGTGAGGGAATGCAAGCATACTCCTGCTCTTGCAGGGCCCTTGCCAGCAGCTCATGCCTGGCACAAGTGCCAGGGGCTTGGCTCTGCTGCAGCAGCTCTGGACACTCACAAGGTGAATGGATCTTGGGTTTCAAAGCTGAGAAATGAGTGCCAGGATTCCTTCTGGTGTCTGAGCAGATGAGTCCATGATGGGTGCTCCGAGTGCCAAGGTCAGCCACAGGATACCTTCTTGTTTGGAGTGTTGATCTGTGGTGAGGCTAAGTGATTCTGGGAGGCGACTCCTGGGTCTGGGGATGCACTGGAAGAAGAACAAGAGAGAAGCTCTGAAGGCCAGAGGCAGGGAGGCCTGGACCTGAAGCAGGGCTGTCTGCAGGCCCACACTGAGCCCTGCTTTGTCTACCTATAAGGGAAAACAGGCACTTATGTGATTAAACCTTTTATTTACTTTTGATCTGGCTATGCAGCTCAGGCTGGCTTGGATTACCGTGCAGTCCTGGCCTTGAACTTGTGATCTTCCTGCCTCAGCTTTCCCATGTTGGAGATTACAAGCATGCATTTTTATGCTTGGCACAGGTGGTTAAATTTTGAGAGCAGGTGGCACACTAACAGTCAGAGGTGCCTCTTCCTCCTCTTCCTCTTCATTTGCATTCATGCCTATCCCAGGGTCTCTTGACATTGCAAATGGAATGCCAGACTTTTAGCATCTGCCTTTACCTGGGTGGCTGGGGAAATGATCCTTGACCAGCAGCCTTTGCAAACAAGAGCCTTTAACCACTAAGCAAGCTTCCAACCCCAAAAGGTGCACTCTTTAAAAAAAAGTATTTAAAGACTAGAGAGATGGCTCAGAAGTTAAAACACTTGCTTGCAAAGCCTGATGACCTAGGCTCAATTTCCCAATAACTACATAAAACCAGATACACAAAGTAGTGCATGGGTCTGGAGTTTATTTGCAGTGGCAGGAGGCCCTGCCTCACCCAAACTTTCTCTCTCTCTCTCTCTCTCTCTCTCTCTCTCTCTCTCTCTCTCTCTCTCTCTCTCTGTGTCTCCTTACAAATAAATACATAAATATAGTTTTTTTAAAAAGCCAGGAGTGGTGGCCATGCCTTTAGTCCTAGCACTTGAGAGGCTGAGGTAGAAGGATTCCTGTGAGTTTGAGGCCAACTTGGGCTACAGAGTCCCAGGCCAACCTGAGGTAGAGTGAGACCCTGCCTTGAAAAAAAATTCTTTAATGGCTTTTCAAAAGAATTACAGAAAGTATGCATTATAACAAATTCAAATAATACATAAAATAGTAAAAATAATTACCAGATTGGCAAGTCGCTGCCCTATACCCAGCACGGGCAGAGGAATTGGCCAGCATTCTCCACTGCTGACTTCCTCTCTTGAGCACTGTAGGGTGTCTTCATCACAATTTCCTAGGTTATTACAACCAAAACTGTGTCTAGGCATTGCCAACTGGTCCCTTAGGGGCCACAATCACCTCTCGCTGGAGAGCCAAGGCAACAAGCCTCGAGCAAACTGCTCTCCTAGCTTCTCAAAGCCCCTCTTCTAAGGTGGCAGGCAGGAATGGTTATTTCTGTCTGAGACTCAGGAAGTGCAGTGACTCACCCAGGGCCCACAGGAGGTGTGACTGAAGAGATCTGGAGGAGCCCAGGTTTCTGCAGGCGCCCTCAGGTAATGGGAGCAATGGAGCAGGTCCAGCGCTAGGCTCTTAAAACCACTTGGCCCAGCTCCCCCCCTCCCTGTTGAAGGAGTCCAGATTCTCTCTCCAAACAAAGCTGGTAGTCAAACCTCTGAAGTCATTCCAACCTCTTTTCTGAAGGAGCAGCTTTAGCAAGAGCTCATCTGCAACTCAGAGGGAAGGATGCTTGACTCCTGGCACGTGTGAGAATGCACTCTATGACATAAGCACTTCACAGTCATAGTGTCTAGATTTACAAAGTCAGATTCTTATACCCGTAGCAGGGTGTTGTAATCTCAGCACCAGGGAGGTGGAGGCAGGAGGATCAGAAGTTCAAATCCGGGCTGAAGAGATGGCTTAGCGGTTAAGGCGTTTGCCTGCAACACAGAAAGACCTGAGTTC
>PVHP010010530.1:0-18616 GCA_004024765.1 Zapus hudsonius
TTTCTTAAATGAGTCAAGGCCATTTGTGTTTCCTCCTCCGTGAATTCTCTGTTAAGATCAGTGCCCCATTTTGTGAGGGGGCATTTTGGGTTTTTGCTATTAATTTTTTTGAGTTCTCTGTAGGTTTTTGAAATTAGGCCTCTGTCAGAGTTGTGGCTAGCAAAAATCATTTCCCAATTTGAAGGGGGTCTGTTGGTTTGGAGTGTGGTTTGTTTGTCTGTACAAAAGCTTCTGAGCCTGAGCAGGTCCCATTGGTTAAGTATTTGTCGTATTTCCTGAGCTGCTGGAGATTTACTCAGGCAATATATTTTTATATCTGTGGCTCAGCTTCATAACATCAGGTAGGTAATACTTAGTTCACAAATATGGTTTTATTTTATTTATTTTATTTTATTTATTTTCTTTCTCAGAACATTTTTTTCAGAGAGTTTGGTAGCTGAGAGATCAAACTGAGTTTTGAAGTTTTCAAGGATCATCTCTGTCACTACATATGTGGACAGCCACAGTTATCTTGCAATTCCTTAAGGCAATTCCTAATTCTTTATTGTGTCCTCAGTGTGGTGAGGTCCCATGTGCTTGCCTGTGGTTGCTGAAATAGAACAGCAGGTGTCCTGCTAAATGTCTCTTCTGCCTGGTTTTGTTTTGAGCTGGAGTTTCTCACTGTTTCTGGAGCTTGCAGGGCTCCAGTGATTCTTGGATGGATATCTGTTCCCATAAAATTGGAATCGCTTCACCCTGCTCTACTTTTCTATTTGTAGAACTTTTTGTTACCTTCTACATACTGTGTAATGTACTTTTTCACTATGTCTACTGATTATTTTATACTACCCACATTGAATAAAAACTCCAAACAGAATTTTTGTCTTTTTAAATTACTGATAAATCCCAAGTGACTAGATGCATTTTGCACTTAAAGCAGGCTCTCGGTGCATGCATAGCGAAAGGAAGGATGCTAATATTCACATCCAGACTCAGCTATTTCCTAAATATTGTTCTATCTTCTGAAGAGATGCTTTGTTGTAATTATAAAAGCTCTTTTCCTAATATGTGAAGATTGAGAGGACCTGTTTTGCAGTGACTATCTCATTTCCTGACTTACTTTTTGTACCTACTGAGCCCTCACTTCAGAACATTTGTTCTAAGCACCTGTGCTTTCAGCTTCAATCCACTCTGCGTTTCTCTTTGGGAAAGTGCCCTAATGAATAAGGCTCTATTCCATATCACTTCTCCAAACTGAGCACTGACAGGAAATTAGTATACTGACTCAAGATTCCGGCCTATTTTCACTTCATACCCCTTAAAACTCTCACATCTCTGCTCCTCCCTCAGTCACTTGATGGGGCAAACTTGACCATGATCCATTCTCTTTCCTTCGCATATTCTGGATGACATGTTGGTCCTGTTCACTCAGCTGCTTGCATGTTTGTGTTTATAGCGATTTGCCTCAAGCACAGAAGTCCATATTCCCACATCATCTACACGTCATATCTTTTTATCCCTGGGACCTCTTAAATCAATCTTTTCTCATGAACTATGACATTCATTGACAACTTAGTCATACACACAATGCTGAAGGAATGTGTTTTGTTTACCTAACAACCATGAAACAAACTTTGAAGATAATTACAATAAAGCAAATGTCAAAGTATAATTAATAAAGCTTAAAATTTCAATGCTCTATATCTAGGTCTGTAGAAACATATGTTTATCAATCTTAAACCTCCATGCCCATTTTCTTTGATTCTGTGGCCAATAACTACTGAATTTTCTACAGATCTGTAGTTTAACTTTCAGACATTTAAATAACCTGCATTCCAACTTTGCCTCTGTGCCCTCAATAATCTCCTTCTGCACATATTTCTTTCAAGTCCAGCTCTCCAGTTATTGAACGATCCTCCTATGTTCCCTTGACCCCCACCACAGTTGCATCACGATATTCCAATTTTGAAACAACCCTTTCAGTCACTTCAGTTACCAGAAAAGTAATCATCTTCATGAGAAGGCTTTGTGCTTGAAGGTGTCATGTATAAAAAAAAATATTAGTTTCTTTTTTGTCAGAAAATGACTGAACTGCCCTCAATAATAATAATAAAACACTAAAATGATAACAGGGCACCTCACTTTAAAATTTGTAATATGAATGTAATAAATGAATGAAATCACATTGTGTGCATATACAGATACAGGCCCACAGGTGCCCATGCATGCGCACACATTAAGAAGGAGTAGAAAAGGAAGGCTGAAGTACTGTTTTGTATTCTTCA
Organism: Zapus hudsonius; assembly: GCA_004024765.1. Lineage (NCBI taxonomy): Eukaryota > Metazoa > Chordata > Mammalia > Rodentia > Dipodidae > Zapus > Zapus hudsonius. The sequence goes on from PVHP010010530.1 coordinate 2,265, forward strand.
TCAATGCATGACATCCATGTGCTATCTATGCTGAAAGTGTTTTCAAAAGTGAATAGGCGGATAAAGAAAAAAAAAGCAGGAATTCGGAGATATATTTTGTTTTGAAATGGAGGATAATTGCACTGTCTAGCCTAGTAAACCCCAGTCTAAGCTGAGTTTCTGGCAAGTACTGACAGGAAAAACCAAAGAGTTGGATTCAGACAGTATAAATGATACGAGTCAATCTGAACAAGAAACTATTAAGTTCAAAGATTTGAGAAAGCTAACATGGCTGGGTACTGGCTCAAATATACAATCAAACCCAGGAGCATCCACAAAACACAATTTCTTGGTAGTTGCTTGACTGTTTTTCATACTGATAGATGTTTTGCCCTTGAGGTGCACTACTTTGCACATAAAGAATGAGTCTGCTTTGTTCCCATTAGTTTGAAAGACAAGACACTGTGCTGAACAGAGTCCAGTGTGCACACTGTTTTCAGAACAAACCCACTTTCAAAAGGCATATTCTGATGATAAAGATGCAGAGATGATATTTTTTGGTGTTTGAATCTGTGATCCCTGCAGTATGAAGGGAGAGACTGCCAACGTGTCCCCTGAATAACAATGAGGCATTGGAAAACAATGACATTATAATCATTGCTTCAAATGTCAGTGCAAGGATGCTATGATTAGCAGCCCAATACACAAGTTAACAGCTTTCCTGCAAAACCACAAGGGAGCAATTAATGGGAAGCTGTTCCTAACCTTCATGCACTCCATTGCTCAAGTGTCTAGAGAGAAGGTCTAATTATAGTTCTAACCTTTCCCAATGGGCCATGAATGACTCTTCAATATTGGATGTTGTTTAAGAAAAACTACGATGAAGACAGAACTGACATATAATTGAATTCCCTAATACAAATACACCCATCGTAGAGTAACAAATCATGTTGGTAACTTAATTTTCACCAATTTCTCATTAAAGAGAAATATTAACCTTGGTGAAAAGATTGAGGAAAATAGAGTATGACTGAGAAAATTAGAGTAGTGAACTACCTAAATTTTCATGGGAAAGTTAGAGTCATAGTATCAGAATATTATATCTTAGCTAAAAGCACACCTACTGGTGTAAGGGCACCTAAAGAGAGAAGTAGAAGCAATATGGAACCTGAGGACCCCACCCTGTATTGAGCAGTGTGGCTAAAGAGAAGCTGGTCACTACGTTTTTGTTTTTTTTTTTTTCATTTCACAGAGTTTGAATGATGGGAAACAACCCAACTATGTCATAACAGAAGAAATTAAACATGCAACATTACTTTCTTAGACACACATTCTTCTAGGTAAGATACTCCTTGCTGTGCAGAAAATGACATTGGCATAACATGAAGAGATACCGCCTATTAAAAACACTCATTGAGTTCTTTGTTCAAGGCCACTAGCTATGTTCACGAGATATATAAGGGGTGTAGAACTTTAAGACTATATACAAATGTAAAGCAATAATGTAATCAAAAGTCTATCTGTGGCTGGTAAGCCAGGATCATGAGAGGAAACTGGAATCCAGCCTCTGAAGTGCAAGGGTGGATGGCCTTCAGGACATTCAGTGAAGAAAAGGCCCTTCTCCGAGCAGGTTGCTATTTTCCTGGACTATGACCAGAAAAATACACTAACATCTCATTTTAATCAAAGAAAAAGCTTTGACTCTTACTTTGGTCTACATGACGCTTGCCACTTTTCACCCTTCTCCCCTACCTCAGCTTCCCCCTCAACTCACATTCCAACATTTTCCATTTTGTGAACTCTACTCACTTATTCTGGCCTGCACCCACCCAGAGCTGTGGGCAACACATTGCTCCTTCCAGAACTGCGGTCACCACACTGCTCCTTCCAGAGCTGCGGGCACCACACGGCTCCTTCCAGAGACCTTGGCACCGCACTGCTAAAGACCTGAGCACCTCAATGTTCCTTCCAGAGACCTGGGTACCACATTGCTCCTTCCAGAGACGTGGGCACCGCACTGCTCCTTAAAGAGACCTGGGCACCACACTGCTCCTTCCAGAGACCTGGTCTCCACACTGCTCCATCCAGAGACCTGGGCACCACATTGCTCCTTCCAGATACCTGGGAACCGCACTGCTCCTTAAAGAGACCTGGGCACCACATTGCTCCTTCCAGAGACATGGGCTCCACACTGCTCCATCCAGAGACCTGGGCACCACATTGCTCCTTCCAGAGAATTGGGCACAGCACTGCTCATTCCAGAAACCTGGGCACCACACTGCTACTCATAGAGACCTGGGAACTGCCCTGCTCCTTTCAGAACCCTGGGCACCACCCTGCTCCTTCCAGAGACCTGGACACCACCCTGCTCCATCCAGAGACCTGAGGACCACAGTGCTCCATCCAGAGACTTAGGCACCACATACTCCTTCCAGACACCTGGGCACCACATTGCTCCTTCCAGAGACCTGGGCACTACATTGATCCTCCAGAGATCTGGGCACCACTGGGCATCACAGTTTTCCAGAAACCTGGGCACCACCCTGCTCCATCCATACACCTGGGCACCACCACCCTGCTCCATCCAGGGACCTGGGCATCACCCTGTTCCTTCCAGAACCCTGGGTACCACCCTGCTCCATCCAGGGACCTGGGCATCACCCTGCTCCTTCTAGACACCTGGGCACCACAGTGATCCATCAAGAAACCTGGGCATCAACCTGCTCTTTCTAGAACCCTGGGCACCACAATGCTCCTTCCAAAGACCTGGGCATCACCATGCTCCATCAAGACACCTAGGCACCACCCTTCTCCATCCAGGGATCTGGGCATTACCCTGCTCCTTCCAGACACCTGGGCACCACCCTGCTCCATCCAGGGACCTGAGCACCACCCTGCTCCATCCAGACACCTGGGCACAACCCTGCTCCATCCAGGGACCTTGGCACCACACTGCTCCATCCAGAGACCTGGGCAACACCATACCTCATCCAGGGACCTGGGCACCACACTGCTCCATCCAGGGGCCTGGGCATCACCCTGCTCCTCTGGGCACCACACTGCTCCATCCAGAGACCTGGGCATCAACCTGCTCCTTCCAGAACCCTGGGCACCACAATGCTCCTTCCAAAGACATGGGCATCACCCTACTCCATCAAGATACCTAGGCACCACCCTTCTCGACCCAGGGACCTGGGCACCACCCTGCTCCATCCAGGGACCATAGGCCTCATCACCCTGCTCCTTCCAGAACTCCAGGTACCACCCTGCTCCATCCAGGGACCTGGGCATCACCCTGCTCCCCTGGGCACCACACTGCTCCATCCAGAGACCTGGGCATCAATCTGCTCCTTCCAGAACCCTGGGCACCACAATGCTCCTCCCAAAGACATGGGAATCACCCTGCTCCATCAAGACACCTAGGTACCACCCTTCTCTATCCAGGGACCTGAGTACCACCCTGCTCCATCCAGGGACTTGGGCCTCATCACCCTGCTCCTTCCAGAACTCCAGGTACCACCCTGCTCCATCCAGGGACCTGGGCTCCATCGAGACACCTAGGTACCACCCTTCTCCATCCAGGGACCTCGGCATCATCCTGCTCCTTCCAGACACCTGGGAACCACTCTGCTCCATCCAGAGACCTGGGCACCACCCTACCTCATCCAGGGACCTGGACACCACACTTCCCAGGGATCTGGGCACTGCACTGCTCCTTCCAGAGCCCACACTGCTCCTTCCAGAGACCTGGGCACCACACTGCTCCATACAGAGACCTGGGCACCACCCTGCTCCATCCAGACACAGACTACAGAGTGAATTCCAGGTCAGCCTGGGCTAGAGCAAGACCCTACCTCGAAAAACCAAAAACAAACAAATTAAAAAAAAAATCTCTTAGGTCAGCCTGAGCTAGAGTGAGACCCTACCTCGAAAAACCAAAAATAAAAAAGGAAATGTCCATGAAATTTTGCCGGGTGTGGTGGCGCACACCTTTAATCCCAGCACTCGGGAGGCAGAGGTAGGAGGATCCCCGTGAGTTCAAGGCCACCCTGAGACTACACAGTGAATTCCAGGTCAGCCTGGGCTAGAGTGAGACCCTACCTCTAAAAACCGAAAAAAAAAAAAAGTATAACAACATCATAACACAACAATAAACTAAACTCGATTTAAAAATGTACACAAATCTTGAAAAGACTTTGCTCCAAAAACAGGTATATATTAAGTGTTCATTAAGCACATTGACTACTATTCAACCTCACTCATCATTGGGAAAAGGCAAATCCAAGTGAGATATCACAAGATACCATCTCATACCCATTAGGCTGGCTGCAGAATCACATAAAACAAAAGCAGAAAGTAACTAGCATGGTAAAAATGTAAGGATACTGGAACACTTGGGCACTGCTAGGGGGAAGGTTAGATGCTGTAAGCACTGTGGTGGGTTCTCAAAAAATTAAAATAGAATGATTACTGTATTTTATTTTATTACTTAGTATATGCCTGAAAGTTGGAGGCTGGCACATCAATAGATATTTGTACTCATCATTAATCACAATAGTTAAAAGATGAAAGCAAGCCAAATCTCCACTCACCAATGGTTAAATAAAATGTAGCATGTTGTAGTAGTCAGCCACACGCCAATGGGATAAATCTTCAAACCAGGCACAGTTTTTGGGAGGAAAGTATTTATTTGTAGCTATAGATACAGGGGAAGTTCCAGAATGCAAAAGAGGCTGCTCCACTTTCACAGGTCCAAGCAGAGAGAGAAACCCATCACCAACCCCACACACAGAGAACAGGGAACAGGCTTAGGGGCCAGGAGAGAATTCTTTCCCCTTTATATAGCCTTAGGGTGGGGTCTTGCAACCCTTCCCCAGACTTAATGGCTTCCTGAGTCTCTTTCCTTCCTGCACTTCCGACAGAGGAAAGGATGTTTAGTTCTAGCTTCTTTGAACTTCTTTACATCCTGCCCCCTACTGAGAGGCTGCCTTCCTGTGAACATCTTCAGAGACCCACCCAAGATTACTTGAAAGGTCAAGTTGACTACAAAACTTAACCATTACACATGTGAAATATTTAGCTTGAAAACAAATGACATTCTTCCAGATGCCACAGCATTGATGAACCTTGAGAATACTAGACTAAGAGAAATAAGCAAGTGTAAAAGACAAAAGCTCTATGACTCCACTTACATAAAAGAGCTAAAATAGTCAAATTAATGAGATCAACACCAGAATGTTGATTGTCAATATGGGAGAAGGAACAAAGGAGAGTCATTTTTCAGAGTGTGCAAGGCTTCAATTTGGAAAAATTATTAAGTCCTGTGGTTGACGATGGTAACCCAACAATGTGAATATATTCAGCACCAGATAACATGTTTTTGAAAATGTTTAGGATGGTACATGTTATATAGATTTTATGATAGGTTTATAATTTTTATTTACTTTGTCCCATTTTGACATTCTCATAAATGTATAAAATGTGGTTTTATCTTATCACCCCCAATTACCCTCTTGTATTCCCCTTGTTTTCCCATTAATACCCTTCTTTTCCTCCATTAATCCCAATCTGCAATTCTTTTTTTAAAACCAAAGAGTTAAATTAGGGTTGCTTGCATGATTATGGATAGTATGTTGTTTACTGTGGAATGGTCACCTTCCCAAGGACTACCACACTGATGATGAACATAATTCCTCTTCTTCCAGCTACCCTGGAAAATCTGGGGTCTCATGTATCCTTCCCCCATCTATGAAGAGTTATTTTCAGGATCATTCTTATGCAAGAATTCTAGAGTGTAACCACCAAAAGAGAGTTTTCCTGCCAAGGCCCTCCTTCTCTTGCGTTCTTATCATCTCCTCTTCTGAGAGGTTTTCTGAGCCTTGTTGGGGGTAGGGGACTTAGACATCCTTTTTGAGGCTGAACACACAGTAGCCACTTATTCTCAGCAATTATAACATCTCTGCATTAATTAACCTTTTCCCATTGTAGTAAGAAATTTCTATGACTGAATCTCCAAGCAGTACTAATCTATGGGAACAGATATTTAGAAGACAGTTTAACAATTCGTCTTTTAGCACAGCTAAAGTAGTTGTTTTTTCTTTAGGGCCCATGTCTCTAGCCAGGTTTACAGTATAGGGAGGTTACTCCTGCAATATTCATGACATTATTTCACCAGTGTACATTTAATTACCAAGCAGGTTGGCTAGGGAGTACATAGGGTCTGCAGTGGGGTAAGATTATTGATGGCTTTTTTTCCCTGAAGCACCTTGCATAGCACCTGCTATATCAAGAAAGGTATGTAAGAGAGAAGAGACTTACAGCTCAGTTATAGGTTACTTTCTCTATGCCTTGTAACTGATATGTGTGGTTCCTGCAATGACAATGGTCTATATCATTTTAGGAGTCTCTGTGGCCTTTCTTATCAATGACACTCTGGGAGTTACCTCATCTTTGGCATTTAACTTTGTGATTGATAATCTATGACTTCTGGGAGCAGCTTTATCCACCAAGATAGGGAACATTGGTTCAAACTGTTAAAAATATATGTACATTTTTTTGTTTTGTTTTGTTTTAAAGGTAGGATCTTGCTGTAGCTCAGCCTGACCTTGATTTCACTATGTAGTCTCAGGGTGGCCTCGAACTCACAGTGATCGTCCTACCTCTGCCTCTCGAGTGCTGTAATTAAAGTGTGTGCACCACCAAGCCTGGCTGGCTATATGTACATATTTTAATTGGTTTACCAAGTCCTAGGTTTATATGTTTATTCACATGTCCTATTATTCATCTTCCCACCATTCCTTTCTCTACCTTATCCCCAGTCCCTATCCCTGTTTAATTTTTTCTCTCCCACCATAGCTCCCCTCCACTTTGATATACATGTGTTCTACTATCTAATATCACAAGACCCCCTTCTAGCTTCCTCCATACAGATGCTCAGACCTATAGCCATTAATCTAGAGATTCAAAGCTAAAATCCACATATGAGAGAGAACATCAGCATTTGTGTTTCTGAGCCTGTATTACCTCACTTAACAGGACCTTTTCCAGTTTCATCCATTTTTCTGCAAATTTCACTTCATTTTTCTTTACAACTGAATAGAACTCTATTGTGTATATGTACTAGATTTTCATAATCTATTCATCAGTGCTTAGGTATCTAGGCTGATTCCATTTCCTACCTATTGTGGCTGAGCAAGTATCCCTTAAGGAGAAAGCAGAGATTTTAATATTTTATGCCCAGGAGTAGTATAGTTGGTTCATAAGGTAGCTCTATTTTTAGCTTGTTGAGAAACCTTCACATGGATTTCCAAAATGGCAGTACCAGCTCACTTTCCCATTTATAATAAAGAGTCCCTTTTCCCCACACCCTTTTTAGTATTTTATTATCATTTTTATGCTGTCAATTTTCACCAGCATGAGAAGGAAACTCAAAGTATTTTTAATTTGCATTTCCATAATCCATGTTGAAAACTTAAAGAAATATTTATTATCCATATTTACTTTCTTCTTTTAGAAAGTCTCTCTTCAGTTCCAGTACTTATTTTTTCATTAGGTGTTTATTTTCTTGATGTTCGTTTTTGAGTTCTTTTTGCATCCTAGATATTAACCCTCTGTCAGATGAGTATGTAGCACATTTTTTCTCCCATTCTGTAAGCTGCATCTTCACTCAACTGACAATTTTCTGTACTGTACAAAAGCTTTTTTTTAATTTAATGAAATTCTATTTGTGAATTATTGACTTTAATTCCTGGCTCACTAGAGTCCTATCCAGAATGTCCTTACTTATGCTTATGTCTTGAAGGGCTTTCTCTACTTTCTCCTCAACAAGTTTCAGTTTCAGTAGGACTGTCTATCAGTTTTGTGCTGGAACCATGCTGCTTTTATTACCATGTCTCCATAATATAACTTGAAATCAGGTGTGGTGATATCTCCAGAATTATTTTTAATTTTGCTCAGGATTGCTTTTGTTGTCTTCATCTTTTGTGCTTTCATATGAACTTTAGAAGTGTTTTTCTATAACCCTGAAAAGTGGTATTGGAATTGTGATAAGGAAATGTATTGAAACTGTAGATTGTTTTTGGTAGGATGTCCATTTTTTAATCTTAATTCTTTTGATCATTGAGCATGGTATGCGTCATAGTCAGCCACATGCCTCTGGGATGAATCTCCAAACCGGGAAGTTTGGGAGGAAAATATTTATTAAAGTAGCATTTCCAGAGGGAGTCCAATAATGAAGAAAAAGGCTGAAAGGGCTAGCCTCCTTTCATAGGTCCAAACAAAGAGAGAAAAACATCACCAGCACTTCAGCCAGCACACTCCAATTAGCAAACAACAGGAACTCCAGACTTGAGCTCTGACTGCTCTTTGTATATGTATAGCTAGAATTTCACATCCACCCCAGAATCACCTTGGAGTTGGAGCCTAGGATCCAGCCTAGGTGACACACCTCCCCCAGCCAGAAGGCTGGAGAAAACTTTTAATATAGTTTTGAATCTATTGAGGGACATTCAATCAAACTACCACAGTATGTCTTACCATTTTCTATTGATTATTTCAGTTTCTTCCTTCAGTGTTTTAAAGTTTTCATTTTACAGGTCTTTTGTTTCCTTAATTAGGTTTATTCTGAGGGAGTTTAAGGCAATTAAGGTTGGGTTTATGTCTGATTTCTTTTTCTATGTGTTTGTCATTGATATATAAAAAATTACAGAATTTGGTGTGTTAACTTTGTATCCTACAACTTTGATAAAAGTGTGTATCAGCTCTAGGAGTTTTATGGTGGAATCTTTAGGGGCACATAATAATAATGATATCTGCAAATAAGAATAGTTCAACTTCATCCTTTTCTATTTATATTCTTTTTATTTCCTTCTCTTATTGAACTATTGAACTAAGACTTTACTATGTTTAAAAGGAGTTGAGAGTGGACACGTTTATTATTCCTGATCTTAGTAGAAATGCTTTGAGTTTTTTTCTCCAGTTAGCATTGTATTGGCTACAAGTTTGTTGTGTGTAACCTTTATTATGCCAAGATACATTCTTTTCATCCCTACCCTCTTAAGGTCTTTTATCATGAAGAGATGTTAGATTTCATCAAAAGCCTCTTGTTTGTCAATTAAGTTACTCATCTGATTTCTGTTCTTGAGTCCATTTCTCTGATGAATTGCACTTATTGATTTAAGCATGTTGAACCATCCTTGCAACTGTGGGATGAGGCCTAATTTTCATAGAGTTTGATCTTCTTGATGTGCTCTTGAATTTGGTTTGCAAGTATTTTTATTGAGAAATTTTATGACCACGTTCATAAGGGACATGGATCTATAATTTTTTTTTAATTCCATCAATCAGGTGTTGGTATCAGGGCAATATGGCATCACAGAAGGAGTTTGCAAGTATTTCCTCCCTTCTGGATTTTTGGAATAATTGGGGATGCATTGGATTTAGTTTACTTTTTTTTTTTTTTCTTAAAGGACTAATAGAATTCTGCAATGATTCCATCTGGATCATGGTGAAGATTTTTGTTTTTGTTTTTGTTTTTAGTTGGAAGATTTTTCTATTACTGCTTTAATTTCTTTGCTAATTATAGACCTTCTAGTCAATAGGGCCATGAACATGCATGCATGTAAGCCTAGTCCCATGGGGGAAGCAGAGACAAAGAACTGCAGAAGCTGGCAGAAAAAAAGAGCAAAATCTAGAATCAGCAAAAGATCACATCTCAAATAAGAAGGGGGAAAGAGTGATGGAACAGGACACCTTGGATGGTTAAATTTTGTTGTCATCCTTACCTGTTAGCAATCCACAGAAATCGTGAGTGTTGTATAGCAAATTTTCTCTGAATTGAAGAGAGAAAAGAAGCTCAGGAGATTTAAGAAGTCACGTTAGCTAAAAACAAACATCCCTCCCTGGCTCCCTGGGAGGGAAGTGCCAGAGGAAATCCCAGAGACTCAGGGAGTCAATAAGTCTGGGAAAGTATTGCAAGACCTCACTCTAATGCTATATAAATAGGAAGGAAATCTCTCACCTGTTGCCTGTTTGCTGGTGTGTGTGTATGTGTGTGTGTGTGTGTGTGTGTGCGCGCGCGTGTGTGTGCGTGCGTGTGTGTGTGTGTGTGTGTGTGTGTGTGTGTGTGTGTGTGTGTTGGTGGTGGTGGTGATGACTATTCTCTCTTTCTCTGTTTGGATCTGTAAAGTGGGGCCAGCCTCTTTTGTCATTATGAAACTTCCCTTGGATCTATAACTTCAATAAATCCCCTCCTCCCACAAGTGTGCCTGGTTTGGGAGGTTCATCCCAACAGCATGTGGCTGATTAAGACAACACCCAATATCCTACTCCAGGCAAGCTCATGGGGTGACCATTGGGGACTAACAGGTGCATACTCTACACACACACACACACACACACACACACACACACACACACACACACTTCTTTGATGTGCACTTGAGGGGTTTAGCTAAACTTTGAAACAAAGATTATGGCCACTTTGTGCACATTCCATATCCAATTTTTAGCATGCATTGTGCAATCACTAAACATTTAATTTGAAAATTGATTTGGTACCCAGTAATCCTCCTGAGAGTTATAGCATTTGCCAAATTGCAACCTAATCTTTTTTTTTTAATGCTGACAGCAGTCTATGCCTCCTCATTTTCTTTCAGAGACATGGTGATGGAACTTTATGATTATGTATTGTGGCTTCTCTCTCTATTTCACACAATTGCTCATAAATAAAGACATTCAAGCAAAGACCACTGTGAGCTTGGTAGTAACCTATATTTTTATAACTATGATGATGTCCATCACATCAGTGCCTCTTGAGAGAGCCATCCACAAATGGAGTGGCTCTTTAGGGTGTCACACAGTAAGACAACCAGTGTAATCTTGTCACAACCTTTAGGAAGAAAGTTACAAATAGGGGGGAAAGACTGAGAAGAAGGGATACAAAACTAAGAGCTTCAACAGGGAAGAAAGCTAAAGAAGGTCAAAACTAACATTTAAAGAACAAACTAAGTTTTGGAAGTGTGCAAAGCATGCTTCTATATGCCTTCTATGTCATCTTATTTAATCCCATTAAAAAGTTTAACAATAGTGAAGTGTCTTAGTCAGCCACACGCCACTGGGATGAATCTTCAAACCAGGCACAATTTGGGGGAGGAAAGTATTTATTGAAACTACAGATTGAGGGGAAGTTCTGTAACAGCAAAAGAGGCTGGCCCTCTTTCGACATCTGAGCAGAGAGAAAAAAACCCATGACATATACCACACACACAATAGCAAACACTCAGGAAGGCCAAAGAGAATTTCTTTTCCTTTATATAGGCTTAGGGTGGGGTCTTGCAATTCTATCCCAGACTTAATGGCTTCCTGAGTGTCTGGAATTTCCTTCCTGCACTGCCCACACAGGAAAGGATGTTTCCTTCTAGCTTCTTTGAGCTTCTTTACATCCTGTCCCCTACTGAGAGGCTGCCAAAACCTGTCACATGGAGATTTTTTTTCTTTTTCCAGCAGCTTTTTTTTTTAAGCATGTTCTCACTTTTGCCCAGGCTGGCCTTCTTGAACTCACAGCAACTCTCTGTCAGTCTCCAAAGTGCTGGGGTTAAAAGCTTGAACCAGTATACCTGACCAGATCAAGTTTTAGAGGAATAAAGGAGGCCTTTGAGAGGATGTATCCTGGGAATGGTCATGATGACATAAAGTTTTGTTCCTCCACAACTAGACAGAGAACTAAACGATACAAAGGTTGTGGTTAGAGTAGTGAAAACACTGAAAGTTAAATTATGCTCTTAAGAAGGGATTTTAATTATGCAATCAGTGTTTAAAACACTAAAGACCTTACTTTTTTCTCCTGTGTTAAGAGACTATAATGAACAAATGACTGTACCAAATATATGCATTCATATTTGTGGGGAGAATGCCTCAAGCAGGGAAGAAGCTACAAACTTCCTGCCTATGCACAATCCAAAGTGTAATGCAAGCCTTTTGGTAGGAGCCAGATTGCTATGGTATAACCTAGTTTTTAAACATCTTGAAATCACCCTGAAATAGATGTAAGATTGCACAATGATTCATTTGTAGAATTTAAGTTCCTTTTCCACTTGTTCCAAGTTTAGCTTGTCTCTATTTGTCTCTTCCCCCTCAATTCTCTATACTTTCTTTCACAGAAGTAACAATGTCTTCACTATTACAGAACTTGCTGCACTTTTCCCCAGAGAGAGAAGCAGCAGGCAGCTTTACCACCCAGTGAGGTGGAAACTTCATATGTCAAACGGGCTGGTGGGGGAGGCCCCTGGAGCCAAGGAAGATGAATGATGCCTCTCTGTGTGTGTCGCTTTGCTCTGCAGCAGCTCACCAGTGAGCATTCATGTTCTTCAGGGACATTGCTACAAAGCACACTTCCAGAACAGTCTTAAATTTTTAAGTCAAATTTCACTCTTGCAGCAAGTCTCTCAGGAGTGAGGAGATAAGTGTAGACCATGACAAGCAGAAAGTTGACTTTCAAGTATTTTTTTTACTTATGCTCCATTCACCTCATTTGTCTTGAAAGACCCCAGACCCAAAAGAAGACCCTCACCATGATCTCCCATGTAACTGCAAAGGGTTTTATTTAAAAAAAAAAAAAAAAAAAAACACAAGCATGCCGGGGCTCAATGCGTGTCCTTGAGCAGAACAGAGGCAAAGAAGCCCCAAATAGATTTTGAACAAGGCTTTTAAACAAGTTTTATTAGGAAGTTACAGGCGAGCATTTATTTGCACATTTTTTTGTAATCAGTCAGGACATTTTTAGTTTTTATCAAGGATGCGAGATTATAGGAACCAGACACAAAGTTCTAGAAACTGGGGGCTGGGTTTATGGGAAAGGGTGAGGGGAGGAAGCTTAAGCTAATATTTTTGAGAAGAACTGTTAACTCTTTTTCTATTAGGGTCTTTTAATTTTTAACATTCCCTCCTTCTCCTTTGTGTCATCTTTAATCCTAGAGATCTTTTTCTGTCCCACTGATGGTGGTATATTGCTGTCTAATTATTATTAGCTTAATTTTCCCCATTTGTTTTTTTAGAAAAGCAAGTCCTAAGCACCAAGTAAGGTCCTTTACACCACGGTTCCAGGCTATGTGTCTGGTGCCACCGCACGTAGACGGAGCCTCCCACCTGGAAGTGATGGGGAACTCGAGTCTCTCCAGGCTGATAGGCCGCTGTCAACTGCTTCCAGATAGGCTACTGAGCTGTCTCCAGAGCTTTCAGCCTGGCATGCAAAGGAGTGAGAGGCAATGAGCTCAAATCAGCTAGCGGAGTTAATTTCCGAATGGGTGATGGTGCCTCATACAGGATTTCAAAGGGAGTAAGGTTAAGAAGTGAGGGAGAAGGGGTGTTTCGAGCTCGGAATAAAGTGTAAGGTAGGAGCATGGTCCAATCTTTTATGCTAGTCTCCGTAGTCAATTTAGTTAAGGTCTCCTTAATTGTTCTATTTATCCTTTCTACCTGTCCTGAGCTTTGGGGTCGATATGCACAATGTAGTTTCCAATTAATCCCCAGTGTCCTGGCCAATCCCTGATTTACCTGGGCCACAAATACTGGTCCGTTATCAGACCCCAGTACCTGAGGAAGTCCAAAGCATGGAAAGATCTCTTCTAAAATTTTCTTTACCACCATAGAGGCGGTTTTTTTCTTCGTGGGGGTAGGCCTCTGTCCATCCTGAGAAAGTATCTACAAACACTAGGAGGTATCTAAGTCCATATTTGGCTGGTCGTATTTTAGTAAATCTACCTCCCAATATTGCCCAGGCCGGTCCCCTCTGAGTCTCTTTCCTCCCAGGACCTTAGATGGGTAAGCATTCACCATCTGGCAGGCCCTGCAGGAGGTTCAGCTATACGCCTGATTTCTGCAGGCGTCAGGGATGATGATTATCTTTTTAACAATTATTGCATCTTTCTTGCCCCTAGGTGAGTGAACTGATGGATTTGTCGAAGATGTGTTTCGACAGATTGTTTATCGAGGTTTGAGTCATCAGGGCTTTCTGCGCTATCAACAGGAAGGTCAGCAGTCTGTTTCTTAAGCAATAATGCCTGAGGACTTGACTCTTAGAGCAACTGCTCGGGCTTTTTCATCTGCCCGACGATTCCCTGTTGCTACAGAGTCCGTTCCCCTTTATGGCCAGGGCAATACACAATGGCCAATTTAGTAGGCAGCATAACAGCTGCCAATAACTTAAGCATTTTAGCTTTATTTTTAATTTATTTTCCTGCCGAAGTAAGCAGTCCCCTTTGATGATATATTGTCCCATGACCATGGGCTGTAGCAAAAGCATAGTGGCTGTCTGTGTAAATGGTAGGTCTTTTTCCTTCTGCCAGCTCTAAGGCCTTTGTGAGGGCTATGAGTTCAGCCCTCTGGGCCGAAGTGCCCTCAGATAAACCTTCTGACCAAATGAGGTCGGTTTTACTCATCACCGCCGCCCCCACATACCGCTTACCTTCCAGAATGAAACGACTGCCATCTGTGAACCAGGTCACTTCAGGATTGATTAATGGTCTGTTCTTCAGATCATTGCGGATCCCGGTTTCCTCTGCTAGTACGTCCTGGAAAGTGTGCAGTACTGGTTCTTCCATTTCTTCTGGGAGCAGGGTGGCAGGGTTCAGTATGGATGGGTTTTTAAACGTTATTCGGTATTTGTCTAGTAAGATGCTCTGATAGTAATATGAGCATTTGACAACCATCTATCTGGGGGTTGTCTAATTATACTTTTTAGAGTATGAGGAGCAACAAGAGATAATTTTTGTCCCAAAGTGAGTTTGTCAGCATCTTTGACCAATAGAGCTACAGCTGCTATGGCTTTTAAGCAGCAGGGGCACCCGCTAGCTACCAAGTCCAGGCGTTTTGACAGATAGGCCATAGGCCTTTTCCATGGTCCCAGGTCCTGAGTTAGGACTCCCCTAGCCATCCCGTTTCGTTCTTCCACATACAGAGTGAAAGGTTTATCTATATCTGGGAGTGCCAGTGCTGGAGCTGATAAGAGAGCTCCTTTAACATTGACAAAGTCCTGTTGTTGTTCTGGGCCCCACAAGAATTCTGCATCCCCTTTGTTTAAGGGAGTCAGAGGGGCAGTCAGGGTTGCAAACCCTGGAATCCATAGCCAACAAAACCCGGCAGTCCCTAACAACTCACGGAGCTGCTTTCTAGAGGTGGGGACAGGGATTTGAGTCACAGTTTTCTTTCTGGCCTCCATCAGCCACCGTTTTCCATCCTTGATGGAGTACCCTAGAAAAGTCACTTCTCGCTTATATAATTGTGCCTTTTTTGCGGAGGCCATATAACCCAATTTTGTTAATTTAGTCAATAAGGAGCGGGTTCCATTTTCACATTCTTGTTTACTGGAAGCTACTAATAACAAATTATCTATATATTGAAGAAGAATAACTTCTGGGTGCTGTGTCCTAAATGATCTTAAGTCCTGATGTAGGGCCTCATCGAAGATGGTAAGGGAATTTTTAAATCCTTGCGGTAAGTGGGTCCAGGTTAATTGTCTTGAGATCCCAGCGTCAGGATCAGTACATTTAAATGCAAATAGAGATTGACTAGTGGGATGCAGTATGATGCAGAAGAAAGCATCCTTTAAGTCTAGCACAGTGTACCAAGTCTTATCAGGACCCAGGGTGCTCAGCAAATTGTATGGATTGGGCACCATAGGATGTATTTACAGCACCCTGTTATTTATTTCTCATAAGTCCTGCACCAGCCGGTAGTCCCCAGTTCCTGGCTTTTTGACTGGCAGTATGGGTGTGTTCCAGGCTGACTGGCAGGGCAATAGGACTCCCTGCTGCAAAAGTCTCCTTATATGGGACCCGATGCCTTTCCTTGCCTCCTTGTTCATAGGGTACTGTCTGATTTGGATGGGGGTGGCAGTCGGCTTAAGAGTTACTATTACTGGAGGCTGATTAATTGCTAGGCCCAGCCCTGCTGTTTCAGCCCATGCATCAGAAAATTCTGAGATCAAGGTTTCTATATTCTCTTCTGCCTCTGCCCGACTTTCTTTGAATAGTTAATAAACTATTTTTTTCTTTTATATTTAAAGTCAATTCTGCTATGGAAGACTCATTCACCATAGGGTTTAAAATTTTGATTTTTGGGTTTTCAGGATCCCGTGGGTGGAAGGTTATTTGGGCTCACAATTTAGTCAATAGGTCTCAGCCCATCAAATGTGATGGGCAGCTGGGTATCACCAGAAATGAGTGCTGCATTTGTCCTTTTCCTAGGTTTATGGTTCTTTGTGTTGTCTAAGGGCGATAATTAGCCCCGTTTGCTCCTCCAACAAGAGACCTTTTATTTGAGAGTGGACCTAGTGGTTTTTGAAGAGCAGAGTAAACCACACCCGTGTCCACTTTAAA